>JAUTBV010170231.1:0-30643 GCA_032361325.1 Lepetodrilus fucensis | reverse complement strand
CTCAGAACGCCTCGCCGATTGGCGTGTCTCCGGTCTACGCCCTTGGGATTACCTTCCAGATTGCCGAGCACATGCATGGCCGTCCGGCCATCAACGACGGGGGCAGCCGATGACCATGCTTGATGGTTGGGTGGGCGAGCAAATCTCGACCGACCCTGCGGTAGTTCCAAGTCTTGAGGCGGCGCCGCAGGCAGTTTCCGTTGACCGACCCACCAGTCAGCAGGGGGCGAAGAAGCCGCCAGAAGACAAGGAAACCTCATTGGTGGTCAAGATGGCGGCCGCCGTTTTGGTGGCCATTGGATTGGCTGTCGGGGGTACCATGGCCTGGCCCTACATTTCGGCCCTGCTTGAACCGACCGAGACCACGGCACCCCCGAGCGGAGCCAAGCCAACTCAACAGCTGGTAATCAATGGTGACACTCTCTACCTGGAGGGTTCTGTTCCCAGCGAAGAAGCTTCTCAACAGTTCGAAGAGTCTGTCACGGGGTCGGTTGGCAGCGATCGTGTGATCAACAATTTTCAGATTAGCGATGATGCCGTTTTTGATCCCAGCCAGCCGGTTGAGCTAACCGTGGCCGAAACCGTGCTTTTCTCGACCGGCCGCGCCGATGTGTCTGAACGCTATGGGCCGCTGATTGGCCTGGCCGTAGATCTGATGGAGTCCCACGCCGACAGCACTCTCACCATCATTGGTCATACCGACGACATCGGCGAGGAGGAAACCAACCTGCGCCTTTCGATGGAGCGGGCACGAGCGACCGCCAATGCCCTAATTAGCCGTGGGATTGATGTCGATAGGATTGATATCCAAGGACGGGGTGAGACCGAGCCGCTAGCCCCCAATGACACCGTCGAGGGTCGCCAGGCCAACCGACGGGTTGAGTTCTTGATCCACGGCCTCTTCGGCTAGGCGGACTCTTCGCTCTCGGCTGCCTACGCTCACCGGCATGAGACGACAATCGTCATTGGTACTCGCCGCCTTGGCTGGCTCGCTTGGCTTGACCTATCTCGGCCCTAAGGCGTTCAAGCGGGCATTTGCGCCGCCCCAACCAGAGATTGATGGAACTCCTTCGGACTTGGGTTTGCCCGAGGAACAGGTTTGGCTTCGGAGCCGTAATGGCACCCGATTGCACGCCTGGTACATACCCGTTGACACCGTTGTTGGAACCCCGACTCCGGGAATTGTCGTGTTGCACGGTTGGGGTGCGAACTCGTCGTTGATGCTTCCGCTTGCCAGCCATCTTCATAAGGCTGGCTTTCACTCCCTGTTTCTGGATGCTCGCAACCACGGCCTATCGGAGCACGATGACTTCGCTTCGATGCCGCGTTTCGCTGAAGACCTCGATGTCGGTGTCCAGTGGCTTGCGGAACGGGAAGAGGTGAGTTCGGTCGGCGTGATTGGTCACTCGGTTGGGGCGGCGGCCTCCATCTTGAGCGCTTCTCGCTCCGGCCATCTGTCTGCGGTCGTTGCCGTCTCTTCTTTTGCTCATCCCGGTGAGATGATGCACCAGCAGTTGGATCGCATTCCCCGACCCTTGGTCACTCTGATTCTGGCCGGGGTGCAGCGCATAATTGGATACCGGTTCGAGGAGTTCGCCCCCCAGTTCCGTATTGGTCTGGTAGAGGCCCCTGTGTTGTTGGTGCACGGCGACGATGATGACGTGGTTCCGTTGAGCGATCTGTACGAACTGTCGGCCGCTGATCCCACCGCAGAGGTTCTGATTGTGCCCGGTGGCGGTCACCGTGATCTTGGACCCTATGAGCCCTATGTTGGCGTGATCACCGATTTCTTCCGGGCCAGCTTTGCTGCCGCAGTGCCGTCCTAGTTCCTAGGGAAGGCCAATCCCAATGTCGGGGCGATCGGTGATGAGACCGTCGACTCCCATCTCAAATAAATCACTCATATCGCTGACTTCGTTCACCGTCCAAGGAAGAACCAGCAGACCGGCCTCGTGGGCCTCGTCAATCAGGCTCTTGCTGAGGACCTGGTAGCTGGGCGACCAGATGTTGGCCCCCTTGGCGGCGAGTTCAGCAAAGTCGGGCTTCTCGCCAGTGGTCAGGGCAGAGAGACGAACGTCTTCATCAACAGAGCGGATGGCCCAAAGAGAACGGTGATCGAAGCTCTGAATGATGACCCGATCCGCAACTCCGGCCGCCTTGATGACGGCCAGAATCTCCAACTCAAATCGTCCTGGGTCGACCCCGTTAAAGTCATCACCGATGGTGGCAGGGTTGTTCGGCTCACGCTTGGTTTCAATATTGAACTCGACCTTGGCGGCGTTGGCCCGTTGCTCGTCGGTCTTGTCTGGCGAGTCGGCATAGGCGGCGACGAACTCCAGCACCTCAGCCAGGGTGGCCGGCCCATAGTTGGCTTGGGCCAGAGCGGTTGGGCCGTTGTCTTGGTTGGGGAAGCGGCCGGGATCAGGGTTCAGGTCGCAGACATAGTCAGCCAACTGTTCCGCGGTCACCGAAGCAACGGAGATCCCCTCCGACGGGTAGTCCTGACCGGTGTTGACCCTGTCGGCGAAGCGGCACTTGTCGGTACCAAAGCTCGGATCATGCCACACCACGATCTGGTTGTCAGCGCTGAGGTGAAGGTCGAATTCAAGGGCCGTCACCCCAAGATCGAGTGCGGTCTCAAAGGCGGGCATGGTGCTCTCGGGTTTGAGTCCCCGGGCCCCCCGGTGCCCCTCGATCCGGTGTGGGGTCTTGCTTGGCTGACTCACGGCTGGCTCACTATCCTTGATGGGGGTATTGGCGGGGGTGGGGTTAGATGGTGGGCTGCTGGTTGAATTCGTCTTGTCGTTACCACAGGAAACCGTTAATACTGACACGGCAACTACTAACAAGATGGTGCGATGGGTACGTTCGAGCGAACAACGCATACTCCAGTAAATCCCCTTCGGTTACGTTTTGTTCTCCCGTGGGACCAGGAAGGGAGCTCCTCGTGAAGTGTCTGGTGACCGGTGCTACCGGTTTCTTGGGAACAAACTTGACGCACGAACTAGTGGCCGCCGGGTGGGACGTTCGGGCGTCGGGGTTCAGCGGCTCAAGTAAGTACATCGATTCTCTGCCCGTCGAGTTTGTGCGGGCAGACATCACCGATGCATCCCGAGTAGATGCTCTGGTTGAAGGCTGCGAGATCGTTTTCCACGTTGCCGGAGACACCTCGTTCTGGAAGAAGCGGTTTGAGCTGCAACGACGAATCAACGTTCTGGGAACCACCAACATTGCCAATGCGTGCCTCAGGCACGGCGTACAAAGACTGGTCCATACCAGCACCCTTGATGTGCTTGGACATGACCCAAGCAAGGCCCTGATCACCGAAGAGTCGGGCCAGTTCAACTTTGACCAGATGGGTTACAACTACGGCGAAACCAAGTACGAGGCCGACACCATCCTGCGCCGATACGAAGCGGAACATGGTCTCGACGTGGTCTTCGCCTATCCGGGCTTTCTTTGCGGCCCGTACGACTTCACCCTCCAACTGGGGAGCGTCTTCTTTGAGCTGCGAGATCAGTCCCTTCCCGGCTCCCCCTGTGGAGGCAGTTCGTTCTGCCACGTGACCGACGTGGCCCGGGCTCACATTGCTGCTGCTGAGAAGGGTTGTCGGGGAGAGGCCTACACGCTGGGCGGCCACAACATGACTACCCATGATTGGTTCGGTCTCATGGCGGCCGCTATCGATGCCATGCCACCCAGACGAGTGATTCCTGAATGGGCGCTGGTGGCCTACGGATACGGGGCCGAATGGTGGAGCTACCTCACCAAGAAGGCTCCCGGTATGAACCCCGGCCAGGCCCGTTACATGAGCAAGTTTCAATACATGGACTGCTCCAAGGCCATCGCCGAATTGGACTACGTGATCCCGCCGGTTGAGGAGATCATCGGTGACGCCGTCGACTGGTACCGGGCCAACGGGTATGAGCTTTAGGGGCTTTCGGCCTGGAGAGTCGCGTCTACTGGCTGGCCATGCGACCGTGGACCGAGGTAAGCAGGGCCGGCAAATCGTTGGGGTGGCTCAGAACGTCCCAACCGCCGGGCCCCAACATTGCAGGCAGGTAGTCCTGGGCGCTGGATTGCACCGCCAGGGCATGAACGTGAATCCCCTGATTGGTGGCTTCGCGGATGGCTTGGCGCACATCGGCGATTCCGTAGCGTCCCTCGTAGCGGTCATAGTCGGTTGGTTTGCCGTCGGTCACCAGGAGCATCAGCTTGTGTTTGGCGTCGACCTTTTCCAGCTCGGCGGTGGCGTGCCGAAGCGCGGGTCCGATCCGGGTATAACCCTGAGGACTCAGCAACCCGAGCCGTCGCCGCCCCTTGTCCCACGGCTCATCCCAACCCAGAATGTCCCAAACCCGGACCTGGTTGCGGGTATGGGAGGCGAAGGTCATAACCCGTAGCTGATCGTCCAACCGGTCGGCGACCTCGCCCAGGACCAGCACCGCCTCGCGGGCAATGTCGATGACGCGACGGTCTTGCACCCAGGCGTCGGTGGACAAGGAAATATCGATCAGTACCAGGGTGGCGTGATCGCGATGGCGGCGTTCCTTGCGCAGGTAGAGCCGATTGTTGCCACCGTGGCCGGCCCGCACCGCCGCCAACTCATCTACCACGGCATCGAGATCAATTTCTTCCCCGTCCATGCGTCGCTTCACCGATTCTAAGTTCTCCCGGTGGCGCAGTAAGCGCCAGTGGAGGTCCTCAATCTCGCGGGCCCAGCGAGCGGTGGCTTCCACGGCCCAAGAGTCGGACCCGATCGGAACCTCGGTGGGGAAGACGGTGGTCCAGTCCGTGCGGTAGCGGCGCTTCTTGCGGTCCCACTCGTCGTAGCTAATACCCCCTTCACCGGGGCTGATTCGAGAAACGTCCGGGATAGTGATGTCCAGGGCGATGTCAGCCCGGTAGACCGATTGGGCCTGTTCTCCGCCGCGGATCAACTCCTTGAGGTCCAACTCTTCCAGGGCTTCGAGATGGTCATCCAGCTCATCGCTACCGTCCATCTCGCGGATTCCCCCCGACCAGTTGTCCAGGGTTTCGACCTTCTCGAACTGGTGTGCGGCGGTATCAAGTTGATCGGACTCATCCATCAACATGATCAGGAGTTCTTCCACCGGTGGTGCCTCAAGTTCGGTTCCCTCCGAGGAGGGTGGTGTATCATCGGCGTCCTGGGAGCCCAGCGTCTCGGACTCAACGGCGATGGAGCGACCCCACACCAGAACCTCCGGACTTGCTCCCTTTTGTTTCGGCGCGTTGCTGCGTCGGGAGGCCGTCACGAGACCGGCAACGATGCTGGAGTCCAGCCAGGGTTCTCCACCCCGCAGGGCAGACTGACGAGCCGATTCGAGAATTCGGGAGCGCCCCTTTAGGCTTGATAAGGCACCGCGGGACGCCGCCTCACAACTGGCGGCTTCGCTGTAGGCAAGACCAAAGAGCGGTAGGTCCTCGGATAGTCGGCGGGCCAGCAGGCTGGAGCGGCGAATCCAATCGAGTTCGCTACCAAGATGGGGACTCGGTTCGGGGGCTTGTCCCGAGCTCCAACCGGCGGCCAACACCACCCGAACCGTATAGAAGGAGCGGTTCTCCTCGATGGTCTCGGCCAGGTGTATCTCCGATGGTAGGAGTAGGTCATTATCCCGGAGCCCGCCGACATCGCGGGCGGTACGAATGGTGTGGTTATGGCCGGAAAGGACCCGTAGTAGAACCGTTAGTGCCTGGCGATTACTGTCCAAGACAGAAGCATTGCCCGGGATCTCCTCTTCTCGTGGAGCCGGTGTTGCCTTCCTCCAAAGCCAATGCCCGGCCTGGGCAATGGCTTGTTCCATGTCCAGGAAGTAGCCGGACTCTGCCATTACCGCGAACCTGCGCCCTTAATGATCATCACGACTAGAAGACTAGGGCTACGGCGTCGCTGAGTCCCTCGGCGATCTCCGGATCGTCGGTGAGGGCCTCCACTAGGGCGGCACGGCAGGCCTGACGGGGCGGGAATCCGGTTTCGATTAGTCGCGCAGACTCCACCAGCAGCCGGGTGGAGGGGACCTCGGCCAGACCCAGGGTGTTGAGTTGGCGAAGCTTGCTTGCCAACGCCACTAGTCTTTTGGCTACCGCGGTCTCGACTCCGGATTCTGCGCAGACGATTTCTATCTCAACCGCCGGTTCTGGATAGTCGAATGATACGGCAACAAAGCGTTGTCGTGTCGAGGGTTTGAGTTCCTTGAGTCGGTGCTGGTAGCCCGGGTTGAAGCTGGCCACCAACATGAAACCGGGTTGGGCCACCAATTCTTCGTCCAACCGGTCGAGGTAGATGCGGCGTCGATAGTCGGACAGGGGATGGAGTGCCACTACCACATCGCTGCGGGCCTCGGCGAACTCGTCCAGGTACAGCACCGCCCCTAGGCGAACGGCCCGAGAAACCGGACCGTCCTGCCAAACCGTGTCCCCACCCTGAATCAGGAACCTGCCGAGAAGGTCAGCGGCCGAGGTTTCGTCGTGACAAGCAACGGTGACCAAGGGCCGCTCCAACCGGTGGGCCATGTGTTCAACAAAACGGGACTTGCCACAACCCGTCGGCCCCTTCAGCAACAGAGGTTGGCGCAGTTCGAAAGCGTGTTCGAACAGCGCTACCTCGTTGCGGACGGGCCGGTAATAGGGTGCTGAATCCTCGACAGGATGGGTACTCACGGGTCTGGTACTACTGGTCCTATAGGTTGTGGGTGGGGGCTAAGCCATAACCGGTTCGTTGACGTGGTCACCCTCGTCGCTGCCCGGCAGGGGTTTCGGTTCTTCGACATCAAGATCGTCACCGAATACCGGTGGCCCATACTTAACGAAGTCCCAAATGAACAGAGTAATGCCCGTCGTGAAGAGCGTGGCGGCCAAGGCTAGGGCGATGAAGTGGGGCTGAATTGTCCGCTGCACGTCCATGAAGTCCATACCTGACATCCGCTCCAAATAGACTTGGGCGACACCGGCTACGGCGAAGGCGAGGGTCATGGAGATCATGCCGATATTGGCGGTCCAAAAAGCTAGCTCTGCCCGTGCGCCGGTGTAGAGTTTGCGACCGGTCATCTGGGGCATTGCGTAGCTGATCATTGCCATGATCAGCATCCCATAGGCACCCCAGAAGGCTAGGTGGCCGTGCATGGCGGTAACCAGGGTTCCATGGGTCCACTGGTTGACCTGAGGTATCGTGTGGGCGAAGCCTAAGAAGCCAGCACCCACGAAGGACATGATTCCGGTTCCCACCGTCCACTTCAGGGCAATCTGGTTGGGGTGTTCCATTCCCCGTTTGCGGGAAATGGCCACCGTGTATAGGGCCATGCCAAGGAACGCCAGGGGTTCCAGTGCGGAGAAGATTCCGCCAACCGCCAGCCAATATCCGGGGGCACCGATGTAGTAGTAGTGGTGCCCGGTTCCCAGGATGCCTGACAGGAAGGTGAGCCCGACAATGATATAGAGCCACTTCTCGATGATTTCCCGGTCAACTCCCGTGAGCTTGATCAGTAGGTAGGCAAGAATGGCACCCATGATGAGTTCCCATACGCCCTCCACCCAAAGGTGCACCACCCACCAGCGGAAGTAGGAATCCAGGGTGTGATTGTCGAAGAAGATCATGCCCGGCAGGTAGAGGAGTGCGGCTGAGGTAAGACCAATCAGTAGAACAACCGACGTAGTGGTGAAGCGTTTCCCCCTGAACAGGGTCATACCGATTATCAGGAGGAACAACAAAACGTTGACCACGACCAGGTAGTCAAGCGGCCGAGGAATCTCCAGGAACTTGCGACCCTCCCACCAACCGAGGTGGAAGCCGATGATGGCGGCGACACCAACCACAACCAGTGAGATCCACTGGATCCAGGCGAGGCGAGGCTGCCAGATATCGTTGTCGGATTCCTCCGGAATGATGTAGTAGGCCGATCCCATGAAGCCACCGAGCAACCAAACCACCAACAGGTTGAGGTGGGTTGCTCGGGCCGCATTGAAGGGGATCAGGCTGTGCAGCCCGTCCCATCCCATGTGCTGGAAGGCCATGAGGAAGCCATAGAGAATCTGGAGAGAGAACAGGCCCATACAGGTGGCAAAGAATGCCCACGCAAGCTTGCGTGAATTGGGGTAGATCTGTGTAGTCATTGTGTCGTCCTCAGTCCAGCGTCAGGAGCCACTGGACCAGTTCAGCTCTGGTGGCATCATCGAGGTTTAGGTTGGGCATCTGGGTACCTGGTTTGTACGCCAGAGGGTCGGCTAGCCAGCTGTCAAGGTCAGCCTCGGTGTAGCGCTCGGATACTCCGTCGAGGGCCGGTCCAACATTGCCGCCATTCCCGGCGACTGAATGACAGGCCTGACAGACGCTTCCGTAGATGGCTGGCGCCTCGGCTGCGGCCGCACTGGAGCTGCCACTTACCGGTGCGGACTGGACCAGATTCGGTTCGGGCGGCCAGTCGTTGGTGTCAATCTCGGCAATCCAGGAGAAGAAGGCGAGAAGGGAATCGACCTCCTCGTCGGAGAAGTTGTAGTCGGTCATCTTGCGTTGACCCGGGAACATGGCCTGGGGATCATCGAGGAAGACCCGGATCCAGTCCTCGCCTCGTCGTTCCACCACCTGGGTCAGCTCCGGGGCGTAGTAAGCCCCTTCGCCCAAAAGGGTATGACAGCCCATGCAGTTCTTGTCGTCCCAGATCCTGCGACCATCCACGACCTGCTCGGTGAGGGCATCACCGTTGGTGCGAGCATCCACTTGGCGGATGGTGTCGACGGTTAGGAAAAGGAAGACGAATGAGAACCCCACGGTAGCGGCAATAAGAAACCACTTCGCTTGGGATTTCGACAACACGATGAACCCCTATCTGCTTGCTAACGGTGGATACTGTTCCGCGTGACCAGGCTCGCTAGGCACTGTTCCACCTGTGACCAGTGCGACACTAGGGTCCAACGTCTCTTACTTGTATGTCATTGGTCTTCTAGGCTTCGCCCGTCCCAAGCTGGCCGGCTTCGCGGACCGATTAGACAGGGCAAGCATCATTACGACATCAATGGTTTCCGACAGAACCGGAGAGGGCGCCGATCCGGCTCTTGCTTGGCAGGAACGGTTGCCCGGCGGGCTGGTCATCTGGATCTTCCTGGCCATCGAGTTGTTGACGTTCTCCCTGTTCTTTGTGGCCTACGCCTGGTCCTATTCAAAGGACCCGGTGGTCTTTGCCGAGGCCCAAAGCCATCTACACCCAACCTCTGCCGCTATTAATACCGCCGTGTTGTTGACGGGTAGTTGGATGGCGGCCCGCGCCGTGTGGGCCATTCAGCATGGTCATCGAGACGACCATTGGCTGATGGCGGCGGGAGTAGCGGGGGTCGTCTTCATTGGCATCAAAACCTTCGAGTACGTAGAGGTGTTCTCCGATGGTTTCTCGATGTCAACCAATGCATTCTGGTTCTACTACATGTTCGTCACCTTCATGCATTACCTGCATGTGGTCGGTGGGGCCATCATCATGACGGTCTTGGCCGTACGCTCTCGCCGAGAGGCCGACAACCCTGAGCGCTTGGTGGGGGTAGAAGCGGGTGCCATCTACTGGCATCTGGTGGACGTGATCTGGATTGTTTTGTTCCCTCTGATCTACCTCGTGAGGTGAAGGATGGCCGACGGTAGCGTTACCGATTCTGATTCTCAGGTCCATCAGGGCTCGGGTTCCCCTCGGTTTGTTCCGACCATTGACCTGACCTGGATCGGGCTTATTGGCCTGACCCTTCTCACTTGGATACTGGCTGATTCGTCCGAACTGGGCTTGGGGCGCTCCGGCCTGGTCTTGGTTGGGATCGGCATCATCAAGGGTTTGCTCATAGCCGCGATATTCATGGAGCTAGCTCATCGGTCGCGTCTGATGCTGGGTCTGGTTGGTGGTTACCTGGTCATCCTCTGGCTCGTGTTGTGGTCCGTACTTGCTGGCTAGCGTCCTGGCCACGATGATGGTACGGAGATGTTGATACCGAGGCTGAGGCAAAAGGGGCCGGGATGAAACTACAGGGTCAGGTTCCTTCAGGGGTTAGTGTCGAGCGGGATGAGCATGGGGTTCCCCACATTCGGGCCGAAGGGCTCAAGGGTGCCTATTGGGGTATGGGCTATTGCCACGCTGTCGATCGTGGAATGCAGATGGGTCTCATGCGCCTGCTGGGTCAAGGCCGAGTGAGTGAGTGTCTTCAAGCCAACGACGAGTCCATTGAGATTGACGTCTTTTTTAGACGCATGAACTGGAGTGGTAGGACCGACGGCCAGGTAGCAGACTTGACTCCCCTGACGCGGGCCCTGGTGAGTGCTTACTGCGATGGCGTGAACGCCCGTCGGGGTCGCCCTACGGAGTTTCGGCTGCTTGGATACCAACCCGAACCCTGGACGGTCCAGGACTGCTTGCTGATGGCCCGCATGACCGGCTACCTGACCCTGGCCCAATCCCAGGGGGAGGTTGAACGGCTCTTCGTTGAGATGGTGCAGGCCGGTATCGACGACGACCGCCTGGAGGCCCTCTTCCCCGGCTCAACGGAGGGGCTGAACCGTGACCTTCTGGGGCAGGTAGTGCTGGCTGATCGGATCGTGCCCGAAGGGTTGAAATGGGGCGGGGCCGCACCTCGGATGATGGCCTCCAACAATTGGGCGGTGTCGGCCAGTCACTCGGCCACCGGCCACGCCTTGTTCGCCAACGATCCCCACCTTGAAGTCAACCGGCTCCCCAACGTCTGGGTGGAACAGGTGATCGAGCTGCCCAATGACACCATCTCGAACGCCAACATGCCCGGGATGCCCGGCCCCCTGGTTGGCCGTAAGAATGATGTTGCTTGGGGAGCCACCTACACCTTCATGGATGCCGTTGACTCCTGGATCGAGGAGTGTCGAGGGGGCCTTTTCCGGCGAGGAGACCAATACGAGGAGTGGACCGAGAGGCACGAGACCATCCTGGTCAAGAAGGGTGAGCCGATCCAGATCACGTTCCATGAGAACAATCACGGTGTCTTGGACGGGGATGCCGGTGAGGACGGATTTCATCTTGCCACCCGGTGGGCTCCAGCGGAGTCAGGGGCCGCCACCCTCAATGCCGTCACCAAGGTTTGGGAAGCCCGAACGGCCCAGGAACTGCAAACCATTTTGGGCGAGCTGGAGACATCTTGGAACTGGGTGATGGCCGACTCGGACGGACACATCGCCTATCAGATGTCGGGACTGTGCCCCATTCGGCACCCCCAGGCAACGGGCTTCACTCCCATGCCGGGCTGGGATCCAGACTGGGATTGGCAGGGGTACGTGCCACCGGAGGAGCTGCCACGTTCGTTGGACCCACCGAGTGGAGTGATTGTCACTGCCAACAATGACCTGAACCATCTTGGATAGTCCTCACCCATCAATATTCCCATGGGTGAGTATCGGGCCCGACGAATCGAGGCAGTGCTGGGAGAGGCCCCATGCGATCTCGACACCTTCCGGCGACTGCACGTGGACTCCTTGTCGCTGCAAGCTCAGGAGATGATGGTCCTACTCGGCCCCTGGGTGAGTGATACCGAACTGGGTCGGAAGCTGGCTGGGTGGGATTGTCACTACGACCTTGACTCCACCGGCGCCGTCTTGTTCGAGCGCTTCTACCGAGAGCTCCTCATCGAGCTGTTCGCCCCCTCCGGATCTGGTGGGAGCGGCCTGGGCGGGACTGGTTTTGGCGACACCGTGATCAATCACCTTCTGGATGTCACCGGGATCTTCATCGACTTCTATGCCAATTTCGACGCCCTGCTCACCTCCCCGACTTCGGCCTGGCTGGGGGAGCGAACCCTTGAATCGGTCTACCGGGCCGCCTTTGCTCGGGTCCAGGACGATGGCCAGACCTGGGGCGAAACCAACCGGGTGATGTTTACCAACATCTTGATGGGAGGCAAGCTTCCGGACTGGTCCGGCTTCGATGTCGGTCCGATTTCCCTTCGTGGTGGTCGGGCAACACCCCACCAGGGGCAGATCTATTCAAGTGGGGGTCGCCAAACTAGCTTCGCCCCGTCCTTGCGGCTGATGGCCGATCTGGGGGAGGACGTGTTGCATACCAGCCTGGCCGGTGGTCCCTCGGATCGCCGCTGGTCCAGTTGGTATACCTCTGACCTGGAACGCTGGCAGCGAGGCGAGTACAAACTGTTGGGCCGCAGGATTGTCGGGGCGGGTATCTCGTAGGGTTCAATAGTGCATCACCATCCGTCACCCCGCCCTTCCAACGGAGCCAGCAATCAGATGGTCATTGTTCGCCACGGGGAGACCGAATGGAGCAGTTCGGGCAAACACACCGGCCTGACCGATATTCCCTTGACCGAGGTCGGCCGTCGGCAGGCCGACGAGGTGGCTCAGATGGTGGCGGGCTACGAATTTGCTCGCGTACTGTGTAGCCCGCTTGTCCGGGCGGTCGAGACTTGCAAGCGATCCGGCCTCTTTGAGCGCGCCGAGATTCTTGATGATGCGGTTGAATGGGACTACGGCGTGTACGAGGGCATTAAGACCAGTGAAACTCGCCAAGAGATCTCGGACTGGTCGGTGTGGACCCATGAGATCTTCGAGGGCGAAGCCTTGGATCACGTTGGCTTGCGGGCCGATCGAGTGATTGCAGCCGCGGCCGAAGTCGAGGGTACTTCCATCGTGTTTGCTCACGGCCATTTCTTGCGCATCCTGGGTGCCCGCTGGATTGGCCTTCCGGCCTCTGGTGGACAGAGTCTGGTGCTTGATGCCGCCTCGGTCTCGTTGCTTGGATTCGAGCGAGAGAATCCGGCCATCCGGCAGTGGAACGAAACCTGCCACCTTCGAGGTATCGATCCTGATATGTAGGTTGAGCAGCAACCAGTTGGACAGCAACCGGCTCCCGGGTGGATCATGAGTCGCACCGCATAACGCGGTAAACGTAGGGCAAACCGTGAAGGGGAAACCGTGACACAAATCCTTGATCGTCTGGCTGACAAGCTTGACCCCGACCAGATCCAGGTTGGTGACCAGATCGGTGAAGACTATGGCCACGACGAGGCCCTCACGGTTGATCCGGTGATGCCCGCCATCCTGCTCCGACCTCGATCCACGGTTGACGTTTCTGCCATCGCCGCCCTGGCCAATGAATTCGGGGTCACTATTACTGCTCGGGGGAATGGAACTGGCCTGGCGGGTGCCGCTATCCCCGACGCATCGGGGATACTTCTGAGTTTCGAGTCCATGAAGGACATCGTCGAGATCGACGTCGCCAACCATGTTGCGGTGGTGCAACCCGGTATTTCCCTGGCCGAGCTGGACGAGGCGTTGAAACCGTTTGGCTTGATATATCCGATCATGCCGGGGGAAGCGTCGGCGTCCTTGGGAGGGAACGTCGCCACCAATGCCGGTGGTATGCGGGCGGTCAAATACGGAGTAACCCGACATCAGGTTCTGGGTATGGAGGCGGTCCTAGCCAGTGGGGAAGTCGTGCGGTTGGGTGGCAAGTACGTCAAGTCGACCACTGGCTATGACCTTGGTCAGCTCATCGTTGGATCGGAGGGAACCCTGGCTCTCATCACCGAAATCACCCTGAAGCTCGTTCCCCGCCTGGCACACACCGCCACCGTGTTGGTTCCCTTTGGGTCCATGGCCGACATCACCGGCGCCGTACCCAAGATCTTGGGCAGCGGGCTCGTTCCCCTCATGCTGGAGTACATGGACGCCATGGCCATGACCTCGGCCACCGAATCGGCAGGACTCGAACTTGGCATCCCCGATGAGGTCAAGGAATCGGCGGTCGCCTATCTCCTAATGCTGCTGGAAAGCGGAGAGGGCGGACGACTGGACCAGGACACCGAACGATCCGGTGAATTACTGATGGAACTGGGGGCGCTGGATGTGTATGTGCTGCCTCCGGCCACCGGTGCCGCGGTGCTCAAGGCCCGAGAGAACGCCTTCTGGGTTGTGAAGCAGTTGGGTGTCAATGACATTGTGGACGTGGTTGTTCCGCGAGCCTCTATCCCTGAATACTTGGACCAGGTGGCCGCGCTGGCAGCCAAGAACGAGGCCCTGGTGGCGGGAGCCGGCCATGTTGGTGATGGCAACGTTCACCTTTCGGTCTTCCAACCCGATGAAGCCAAACGTCATCAGCTCATGACCGACATCTTGGCTGCCGGAATTGGGCTTGGCGGCACCATCTCAGCCGAGCATGGCATCGGGTTGGCCAAGTTGCCCTACATGATGGACCTGGAGGATCCGACCAAGATCGCATTGATGCGCGGTATCAAGCAGGCCTTTGACCCCAACGGGATCCTCAACCCAGGAAAGGTGTTCACAGCATGACCGACAGTGGCACGACCGACAGTGGCACGACCGACAGTGGCACGACCGATAAGGCTGCGACCACTATGAACGGTGCCCAGGCCCTGATCCGAACCCTGGTGGACTCAGGGGTTGATACCTGTTTCATGAACCCCGGAACCTCCGAGATGCATTTCGTGGCCGCTCTGGATGACGTACCGGAAATGAGGGGAGTACTCACCCTTTTTGAGGGGGTGGCAACGGGGGCCGCCGATGGCTACGGCCGTATGGCTGACCGTCCGGCCTCGACCTTGCTTCACCTCGGCCCAGGGCTTGGCAACGGGATCGCCAACCTGCACAACGCCCGCCGGGCCAACACCCCCCTGGTCAATATTGTGGGAGATCACGCCACTTACCACAAAGAGTTGGATGCTCCGCTTGAGTCAGATATTCAAGCCCTGGCGGGCAACGTCTCTGGTTGGGTACGCACCGCCAAGCTCGCAACTTTGGTTGCTCAGGACGCAGCCGATGCGGTGGCGGCGGCAGTGGCCCCTCCGGGACAGGTTGCCACCCTGATCCTGCCCGCTGACACGTGCTGGGGTGAAGCCATTGGCCCGGCCAAAAGAGTCCATCCAACCGATCCGAGCCCGGTCGCCGATGGTGTGGTCGATCATGCTGCCGCTATCTTGCGCGAGCGCACCAACGAACCAGGGACAACGGCACTGCTGATGGGGCGGTCCGTTGGGCGCTGGGCGGCGTTGGAAGCAGCCAGTCGGATCTGTGAAAAGACCGGAGCCAAGCTGTTGGCAGAGACCTTTCCGACGCGGCTTGAGCGGGGAGCCGGTCGGCCGCCCGTTGAGCGCCTGGCCTACCTGGCCGAGTTTGCCCAGATGCAATTGGATGGTGTTCAGGATCTATTTCTGGTGGGTTCAGCCGAGCCCGTTTCGTTCTTTGCTTACCCTGGTAAGGCGGGCCGTCTGGTTCCCGAGGGATGCCGGGTGCATGTGTTGGCCGCACCGGCCCAGGATCACACCCAGGCTCTGGAAGCTTTGGCCGCCGCTGTTGATGCGCCAGCCGATGGCTTCCTAGTTGCTCCGGCCTCTCGCCCGGATCTGCCGGGTGGTGATCTCACGGCCCAGACGGTTTGCCAGGCGGTGGGTGCATTGCTGCCCGAGGGGGCCATTGTTTCTGATGAGGGGAACACGGCCGGCATATTCCTGCCCGGGTTCACGCTGGGGGCACCTCCCCACGATTGGCTCTGCCTGAGCGGCGGGGCCATCGGCCAGGGAATGCCTTTGGCGGTAGGGGCGGCGTTGGCCTGCCCCGATCGCCGAGTAGTCAACGTGGAGGCCGATGGATCTGCCATGTTCACCCTGCAGTCCTTGTGGTCCCAGGCTCGTGAGGGGCTCAACGTCACCACCATCGTGTTGAACAACGGGTCCTATGCGGTACTGAATATGGAGCTGGACCGGGTGGGGGCAGACAAGCCCGGCCCGTTGGCCAGCGCCATGCTGGACATCTCCAACCCAACCCTAGACTTTGTTGCTCTTTCTGAGGGCATGGGGGTTCCTGCTACCCGAGCCACCACGGCGACTGAGTTCGTGGAACAGCTGTCCCGTTCGCTGGCTACCGAAGGTCCATCACTGATCGAGGCCATGGTCCCCGCTGGGCTCTGATCTGGGGATCGGGGAGAGGACCGCTTCGTTGCCCAGCGGAGGCGGCTACTCCAACCCCGGTGAGTCGATCGAGGTTGGAGTAGCCGACAAATCGGCTAGTTATCGCTAGCCAGGCCGTTGAGGTACTCGATCGCACTTAGGGCGGCGATTGTCCCGTCACTCACAGCAGTGGTGACCTGTCGATGTCGTTTCTCTCTTGAGTCTCCGGCCGCAAAGACACCGTCGAGACTTGTCCGCATGTCCTGATCGGTGACGATTTCGTTCCGCTCGTTCAGCTTGACAATTCCCTCAAGCCTCTCGGTGCTTGGAACGTACCCAATAAGAATGAAGACGCCGTCGATATTTTTGTCGAACATCTCGTCGGTGCCCATGTTCTTTATGGTCACCCGTTCGAGAGATTTCTCGCCATGGAATTCCTGGATTTCTGACTCCATGATGAAGCTGATCTGTGGGTTCTCCTTGGCCTCAGCAATCGCACTTTCAAACGCTTGGAAATGATCAAACTGGTGAACAACGGTTACGGAGCTGGCGTACTTGGTTAGGGAAACGGCTTCTTCCAAGGCCGAGTTGCCCCCGCCGACCACAATGATGTCCTTGCCCTCAAAGAAGTCACCGTCACAAGTTGCACAGTAGGAGATTCCCATCCCCTTGAACTTGTCTTCGCCGGGAGCACCAATGGTCCTGGACCTTCCACCGGTCGCCAAGACGACGGCTTTTGCCCGGTAGGTGGTTTTGCCACGAACCTCAACCAGCTTTTCCGGACCGGTCAGGTCCATCGAAGTCACCTTGGTATTGGCTTTGACGGTGCAACCAAACGACTGAGCTTGCTGCTTCATGATGCTGGAGAGCTGGTATCCGTTAATGCTCTCGACGCCGGGGTAGTTGGCGATTTCGTGGGTGAGGACCATCTGGCCGCCAGCAGGGCCCTCGTTGAGAACGAGAGTCTTGATCTTTGCCCTTGAGAGGTAGATCCCGGCCGTTAGACCTGCGGGTCCTCCGCCCAAGACGATGACGTCGAATAGGTTCTCTTCGTTGGTACTCGTCATCCTATTGCTTGAACTCGCTATCAAGAATCCCAGTCACCTGATCCATGCCTTGAATGCTGGTCGTGGCCTTCGCCACTTTCCCATTCTTGTAGTACACGGTGAACGGCAACCCGGCGAACCCTGCGCACTCGGGAAGGTTCCTGATTACCGCAGATTCGGGGCTATCAAACATCATGTCGTAGAACTTCACATGAGAGTACTCATCCTGGATCTCGTCCATGACCTCATACACGGGGACACACATCGGTCCCATCCGGCCGCAGCAGACCATCACGTTCTCATTGCTACTGATGATCTCTTCCAGCTCGGCGGCGGTGGTCACATGGGCCAGTGCTGTTTGCAACGTCATTTCATGTCCTTGTTTTATTGTCGTATTCGGTATTGCCGTCTGCCTTGTTGCAGTTGCAATGTCGATTCTGGGCGGTCTCGTATGATCTGCATCAGGTATAACGCCACCAATCGGGATCGTATTCCGAGATGAGAAGGAGACTTCGCCAGTGAACCTTGGACCGCTGATCGGGGGGGGTAACCCTGATCCCGCCCTTCGACCCTTGGGATGTTGTTGCCGGGGTTGTGGGGGTGGGAACCTTCAGCCACCTTGCTCGAAACCGTTGAGCACGGCCGCAACGTTGCCGCCCATGGCCTCCACTGCGTAGCCACCCTCCAGGATAAAGACGGTCGGAAGGTTGATTTGGGCAAGGCGCCGACCAATCTCACCGAAGTCGGGTGTGGTCAGTCCGAAACTGCTGATTGGGTCGTCCTCGAAAGTGTCAACCCCGAGCGACACCACCAACACCTCAACATCTAACCCGGTCAACTGGGCGACTGCATCCTGTAGCGCCCCTGACCACGAACCGAAGCCCGTTCCGGCGGGAAGTGGGTAGTTGAGGTTGAATCCCTCCCCCGGTCCAACACCTCGCTCGTCGGCGTGGCCGGAGAAATAGGGAAACTCGAAGGTTGGGTCGGCGTGGATTGAGCAGAAAACCACGTCGTCGCGGGCATAGAAGATCTGCTGGGTTCCGTTGCCGTGGTGGTAGTCAATATCCAGTATTCCGACCCTTCCGGTTCCAGTATCGCGCAACTGTTGAGCGGCGATGGCGGCGTTGTTGAGATAGCAGTAGCCGCCGAACTGGTCCGAGGTTGCGTGGTGCCCGGGTGGTCGACAAAGGCCAAAGGCAGCCCGCTCACCTCCGAGAACCGACGTCGTCACCGATTGGGCGATGGCGGCGCTCTCCGTTGCCGCCCTCCAGGTCACTTTGGTGATCCCACAATCGGCTCCAGAGGAGTAGTAGCCGAGTGCGCCATCGATGGAGTTGGGCGGCTTCTCGCTGAGGGGCCGTGCGGGCCAGCAGAATCCCATCGCCGTTGGCGCCGTCTTGCCGCTGTCAACCCACCTGGTCCAGGCATTGGCCAGGAAGTCCAGGTACTGAGGGGTGTGAACCCGCTCCAGAATGCTGTAGCTGAGCTTGTTCGGTAAACGGAACTCGTGGGCATCAGAAAGGGCCGCCTCGGTTACATCGACCCGTTCGGGGCACTCCCAAGATGGGATGAGCCGACCACCGTCAAGCTCGGCACTGTGGTGTTGACGGTGGATGTCGGAGGTGAATATGAGCAACGGTTAGTCCCCATCTCTTGTCGGATCCAGGTTCAATCCCTGGCTTTGGTAGACGGGTTCGCCGCCGAGGAAGGTGGCAAGCACCCGGGTCGAGTGGATCTGGGTGACATCGATTTCGAACAGGTCCTGGTCCAGGATGACAAAGTCGGCGAGTTTCCCGACGGTGATGGATCCGGTGGTGTCGTCATGTCCTAGGGCGTAGGCGGCGCCGACGGTGGACAGGGCGATGGCGGTTTGAAGATCGGGAACGGCATTGGCCTCACGGGTGAGCGAACGCTGGATTGTTCCCAGAGGAGGCAGGGGCCCGGCATCCCAATCGCTGGACAGCGAAACGCTGGCCCCCGCACCAAGTACCTCGGCAGTTGGGATCAAATTAAGGGCTCGATCACCAATGAACTCCGACAAGAACCAGTGGTAGTTGGTGTCCACCGCATCGGCACTCTGCTGGAAATCGGCGACCATTCCAATCTCGGCGAAGCGAACAAGATCGTCGGGGTGAACCAGGTAGATGTGGGTTGCCCGGTGGCGTCGATCGGCGATTGCTTCGGGGGTATCGGTAATGGCCTCCACCGAGTCCAGGGCGCGACGAACGGCGGCATCACCGATCACATGAAAGTTGATCCGGTATCCGAGAGCATGCAGTTCCGAAACATAGGTCTGGAGCTGGTCGGGCTCGAAGTAGCTGAACCCCGAAGGGTGGAGGGGATCGACGGGAACGTCGTAGGGCTCAAGTAGGAGAGCGGTTCCCAGGTCCAGGATCCCGTCGATGTAGATCTTGGCGGTATCGAAACGCAGTAGGTCCGAATGATTACTGAATCGCTGTTTGAATTCGGCTAACTGCTCGTTCATGTCCAGATCGGGGTAGACGTACAGGGAGTTGTAGGCCCGCACGGTCAAGGTCCCCTCGGTCAGCGATCGTTTCCAGGCGGCGGGGTGGTCCTGTGCCCAGTAGCCGCCAGCATCACTGACCGAGGTGACACCGTTCTCGGCCAGCTCAGCCAGGGCGCGGAGCAGGCCCCGATAGGTGGATTCGTCGTTACCCGCAGCGGCGTTGCGGACCAGTTGCTGAGCATCTTCAAGCAAAAGGCCGCTGAGTTGTCCAGTCCTGGGATCACGATGCAACACTCCGCCCTGGGGGTCAGGATCATCCGGGCCGATCCCGGCGGCGTCGAGCCCAAGGGTGTTGGTCCAGATGGCATGACCAAGGTCATCCAGAATCAGGGCGGGACGATCGGGGATGGCTCGATCCAACACGTCAATGGGGAGTTCATCGGTATTGCGAAGGTCGAACAGGGATGGTCCGGCCGCCCGAACCCAATCGCTCTCTCGTTGGCGGTCAGCGCAGTCTTTGGCCTGGGCTTCGAGACGATCGAGATCACGACCTGACATGAAACACAAGCCGGCGTTGATCCCGGCTTCGGGAACGTGGACGTGAGGATCCTGGAAGCCTGGCAAAACCATGTTCTCTCCGGCGTCAAGGATGAGGGGGTCGGGGCCGGCCTCTGCCAGTACGTCGTCGATGTCACCCACGGCGATAATGACTCCCTCGCGGTCATAGGCGAACGACTCGGCCCAGAGCTGATTGGGATCAACGGTGTAGACCTTGGCGTTCGTGATCACCGTGATTCTTGAGGTTTGCCCGGTGGAGGGTGAGGTGTCGCCGTCGTCTGAGGTGCAAGCAGCCACCGTCAAGCAACAGGCCAGGAGCAGGGCGAGAAGACGTAGCGGAGGGTTGCTCATAAGGCTTCCGAGAGTCTCATCGACTGAGGTTTCGAGCGCGGAATTCGCTGAAGCTGATGGCCAGGGTGAGCAGCCCCAGGATGATGCTCAGCGAGAGGAAGGTGTCCAGGTGGTACCAGGGGGAGATGACCATCTTGCTACCGACGAAGGTAAGGATGGCACCAAGGCCATGTGACAAGTAGTGGAACCGTTCTCGGGCTCCAGCTAACACGAAGTACATGGCCCGTAGACCCAGGATGGCAAAGGCGTTGGAAGCAAACACCAGGTAGGTCTCATTGGAGACCGCCAACACGGCAGGCACCGAGTCGACGGCAAAGATCACATCGCTGAACTCGATTACTACCAGGGCGGCAAACAGGGGAGTGGCTGCTCGTTTGCCGTTGACCCTGGTGAAGAAGCTGTGACCGTCGAACTCGTCGGTGACAGGCATGATTCGTTTCAGTAATCCGAGACCGGTGGTGGCGGCAGCGTCACCTTCGCCGTCACGATGACGAATGACGTTGAGGCCGGTGAAGATGAGGAAGACCCCGAACAGGACCAGGACCCAGACAAAGCGGGAGATGAGGGCCGCACCAATGGAGATGAAGACTGCCCTCAGTACTAGGGCTCCAAAGATTCCCCAGAACAGAACCCGATGTTGGTAGCGCAGGGGGGTGCGCATGGTGCCAAAGATCATGGCCCACACAAAGACGTTGTCGATGCTGAGTGATTTCTCGATCACATAGCCGGAGATGTATTCCCCGAATGCCTCCCCGCCCCAAACTAGGGAGACAAACAGCCCAAACGCCAGACCGCAGGCAATCCACAAGGTGGATTCGAGAATTGCTCCCCGGATGGTTGGTTCATGATCGTCGCGGTGTCGAAAGAGGTCGATGGCGAGCATGACCACGATGGTGATGACCAGCACAACCCAGGCCCAGCCCTGGACATCGATATCAACGAAGTTCTGGCGTGACACCGTCGAGGCAGACATGAGGTTGGAAGCCTACGGGCTTACCGCAAGCTATCGATCAAGTCAGAGGTCAGCCGGCAGGTCTTCGCCGAGAAGGGTGACGAGGTCCATTCTCTTGAGCGATGATCCGATTGCGAGTGACTAGTGAATTGTGATCACAGCGCGCTACCGCTGACTACTGACCGGTCACCTTGGCTGCGGCTGTGGCGAGCCGTTCGAAACCAGCGTCAACTTCGGCTTCGGTGATATTGAGAGCGGGAGCGATGCGTAACACGTTGGCTCCAGCGATGAGGGTGATTACCCCTTCGGCCAAAGCAGCAACTTGCACCTCTTTGGCCCTGCCCTGATAATCGGGAGTCATCTCGGCGCCGACGAGCAGGCCGAACGCTCGGATGTCGCCGAAGAGTCCCGTTGCTTTGGCGATCTCTTCGAGGTGGGCAACGATCTGGTCATGACGGGCACCGACGTTCTCGGTGATCTCCGGCTTTACTACCTCATCCAGAACGGCCCCCGCGATGGCGCAAGCCAGCGGGTTGCCGCCATAGGTAGTGCCGTGGGTGCCCTTGGTCAAGGCCCCGGCCGCCTCGCCCGAGGCCAGGGTGGCGGCCACTGGGAATCCTCCGCCCAGTCCCTTGGCCGTGGTGAGCACGTCGGGGGTGACGCCAAGACCCTGGTAGGCGTAAAGGGAACCGGTTCGTCCTACCCCAGTCTGGACCTCATCGAAGATGAGGAGGGCATCGTATTCATCGCAGAGGTCCCGTGCCGCCTGGAGGAATTCGATATCCAGTGGCTGAATGCCGCTCTCGCCCTGGATGGGTTCCAGCATGACCGCACAGGTACGCTCGGACACTGTGGACCGAAGAGCCTGAATGTCATTTCGGTCGATATGGATGATGCCTTCGAGAGCTGGTCCGAAGCCTTCCTTGTAGGCGGGAGTGCCGCCGACCGAGACGGTGAACAGGGTACGACCGTGGAAGGCTCCGTTGAGGGCGACGATCTCGTACTTGTCGGTGTTGCCCTTGTTGTAGGCATGGCGTCGAGCCAGCTTCAGGGCGGCCTCGTTGGCTTCACCACCGGAGTTGGAGAAGAACACCCGATCGGCGAAGGTACTATCGGTGAGCTTGGCCGCCAAGGCCATAGCGGGCTCGTTGGTGAAGATGTTGGAGACGTGCCAGAGCTGAGATGCTTGCTGTTGCAAGACCTCGGTCAACACGGGGGGACAATGCCCCAGTGAAGTCACGGCGATCCCGGCACCCAGGTCGACATAGTCGCGCCCGTCGGTGTCATAGACCATGCTGCCCTGAGCGTGACTAGGTACGACAGGGAGTGGGCCATAGGTGGGGATGAGCAGATTGCTGGCTGCTTCAAGGGTGTCGGCTGCTGATGATTCGGGTGACATGCCCCGATAGTACAGAGTTGATCCCTTCGGGTGAAGGGACTCTTTGCCTTGTTCTTCCGCCCGATTAGTGTGACCTATGGCGTAGATTACTTTTGCGTTGACAAATGGGAGAATCCAAAGTGATGAAGCCAGCTGCCAATGAGGACTTTGACTTTGATGTATTGATTATCGGCAGTGGCTTTGGTGGCAGCGTCAGCGCACTGCGCCTGACAGAGAAGGGCTATCGGGTAGGTGTCTTGGAGGCGGGCAAACGCTTTCAAGGTGAGGACTTTCCCAAGACCAACTGGGACTTACGTAAGTTCCTCTACTTCCCCCGTATCGGGCTTAAGGGCATCCAACGCCTGGATCTGTTGAGTGATGTGCTGGTCCTTTCTGGTGCCGGCGTTGGCGGCGGATCCCTTGTCTACGCCAACACCCTCTATGAGCCCCTTGACGCCTTCTATCAGGATCGGCAATGGGCCGGAATCACCGACTGGCAGGAAGAGCTTGCCCCCTTCTATGACCAGGCCCAACGCATGCTTGGGGTTACCACCGCACCCGATGACTCACCCAAAGACAAGGTGATGCGCCAACTGGGAGAACGGCTCGGAGTAGGCGATTCCTATCACCCGACCGAAGTTGGTGTGCACTTTGGAGACACCGATAAGTCCAGTCCCGATCCCTTCTTCGGTGGGGCTGGTCCCGACAGAAGCGGTTGCACCAAGTGCGGTGGCTGCATGGTTGGCTGTCGGGAGGACGCCAAAAACAGTCTGGACCGTAACTACCTCTACCTAGCCGAATCCGCGGGAGCGACGGTGCTGGCGGAGCGTCAGGTCATCGACGTGACACCCTTACCCGACGGTGGTTATGAGGTCACATCCATGCGTCCGGGGCCTCGCTCCGGGCGGGTCATCCAGAAGCACCGGACCGAGCAGATCGTGTTTTCAGCCGGCGTATTGGGAACGATGCGTTTGCTAGCTGATCTCAAGGAGCGGGGGAGACTGCCCGGGATCTCAGATCGTCTGGGCGACCTAACTAGAACAAATTCCGAGTCCATTCCTGGTGCAACGACCACGGGGGTTAGTGAGGCCGACTATTCGACCGGCCTCGCTATCAGCTCATCCATCTATCCGGATCCGATCACTCATATTGAAGGAGTCAGCTATCCGGCCGGGTCGAATGCCATGGGCCTGCTGGCCACCTTGTTGGTTGATGGTGGAGGCAAGGTTCCCCGCCAGGTTCGGTTCCTGGGACAGGCTCTGCGTCACCCGGTCAAGCTTTTGCGGAGCCTATCGGTGCGACGTTGGTCAGAACGAACCGTGATCTTGTTGGTCATGCAGAGCCGGGACAACAGCATCAACCTTCGCTGGCGTTCCAAGAGAAGCAGGCGTAGCGAGGGTTTTGGCGTGCGCTTGAGGTCGGAACAAGGTGGGGGTGCCCCGAATCCAACCTTCATTCCCGAGGCCTCTGAGGCGGCCCGACAAGCGGCCAACATCATGGGTGGCGATGCCTTCGGATCGCTCAACGAAGCCCTGCTGGACATACCGTTGACGGCCCACATCCTTGGCGGCTGCGTCATCGGTGCGGACTCCGCCACTGGTGTCATCGATCCCTATCAACGGGTGTTTGGTCATGAGGGTCTGCATGTAGCCGACGGATCTGCCATCAGTGCCAACCTCGGAGTGAATCCTTCCCTGACCATCACGGCCCAGACCGAGCGAGCAATGGCCCTGTGGCCCAACCGGGGAGAAACCGACCCCCGCCCACCACTGGGGGACTCATATGAACGCCTCGCACCGACGGTCCCACTCAATCCGGTTGTTCCCGCCGGAGCCCCTGCAGAGCTCAGGCTCTGAACCCACTTTCTTGCCAGGAGATGAGAGGTCTCGGTAGTAGATCTAGGAGGCCGTCTGGAGCAATTTCAACAATCATCGGGTCATCCTCTTTGTTGATGTACCAAGGCCAGAACCCAAGACAACCGAGGCCGATGATCCATCCAGATAGACTCCACGGGCACCGAGCTTGCCCACACCTTCTAGTAGGACCAAACCAGTCAGAGTGCCAAATACCCAAAGGGAGGCGCTCTGCTTGTTCGCGCCAACCTGGCGCCCAACCCGCACGGCACCAGCCAGACCTCTGCCAGCAACGGTGTTCTACCGGGTCTGAGCCCAATCCGGGCTCACTTAGGCGGGCGGCCGGGCCCAGAGTTTGCGGGGCGCACCCCCTGCTCCTGGGGCGCGAGTTAGTCTGGTGGCGTGTCAGCGGAGAGGGATGCAATTGCGGCGACAAAGCGACCGAGCACTGTGTACTCCCTGGTGTCGAACCTGCGAGACCTGGGCCTTGGGTCTGGTGATGTTGTCATGGTGCACTCGTCCCTCTCTGCCCTTGGCTGGATTGTCGGGGGAGCGCAGGCCGTAGTCGAAGCCCTACTGCAAACGGTTGGACCAGAGGGCACCATCGTCATGCCAACCCAGACTGGCCAACTAACGGATCCGGCCAGCTGGTCGAACCCGCCGGTTCCTCCAGAGTGGATTCCAATTATCCGTGGTGAGATACCAGCTTTTGATCCGGCTGCAACTCTGCCAAGGGGAATGGGCAAGATCACCGAATCCTTCATGCTGCACCCGTCCACCTTGCGGAGCGATCATCCGACGGTCTCTTTCGCCGCCCGCGGGTCGGCGGCGGAACGAATTGTCGGTAGCCATCCGTTGGTGCCGGAGTTTGGCGAGACCTCACCGCTTGGCCGATTGTATGAACTGGACGCCAAGGTGCTATTGCTCGGAGTGGATCACTCAAGCAACACATCACTTCATTTGGCCGAGTACCGAGCTAGTTGGCCGGGTAAAAGTGTTCAGCAAATGGGAGCACCAATTCTGGTGGATGGGAAACGTCAGTGGGTCACCTACGAGGACCTCGATTGGGACGAAGAGGACTTTGAGCAGATCGGTGAAGCCTTTGCCGAGTCGGGGGCAGAGTCGCAGGGACGGGTTGGTCTTGGGCTCGGTCGACTTTGTAGGCAGCGAGAACTCGTTGACTTCGGCATCCTATGGATAGCCGCCAACCGCCTCTAGCAAACTTCGACAATTCCTAGTTCTCGTTGCTTCTTTTTGGACAGGGCGTTGGCAACCATTCGGTGTGAGTCTTCCAGATGCTCAAAGAGTTGCTCGTCGTCCAGACCAGGTTCCTGATAGTGCTGGATCCAGGTGAAGCCGCGTGACCCCAGATAGGGGGCCGGTCGCAGGCCGGGCATCTGCTTGAGGAAATCAAACTCCGTAGGGGTTGTCTTGAAGGTAATACCGGTGAGGTCCCCTTCATCCCATCCGGCGATGGCGAAGACCTTTCCTCCGACCTTCCAGACATGAGCCTCACCCCATTGGATGATGTGAGTCGATGCGGTAAGTGACCGACAGTATTCGTTGTACTCATCGAGCGTCATAACCCAACCACCTACTCAACCACATAGTCGGGTCCGATGTAGCCGGTGGCAACAACCACGTCATTCACGTAGAGGAAGCCATCGACACCAGGGTCGGACCAGTTGCTGTTCCAGCCGTAGAGGTTGTCGAAGAAAGTCAAGAAGTTGAAGCCGCTGCCCATTCGGGCGGTCGGGATTCCTGTTCGCTCCGGGGCTCCACCACTATTCCCAATACGGGCATAGGGACCCTGATTGGCACCATCCCACCACATCTCAAACTCACCATCATCGGAGGTGGGTGTTGTTGCCAGTTTGAACCGGAACTCCACGGTGTGCCACGTCTGGTTGTTGTTGTCCTCGAGAGTGCCGGGTCGATCGGTGTCGTTGATGGGCCAGAGGGATTCAAAGTAGCCAGGAGAGGAGTGCTGATCGCTGCCCGTTCGGAAGAAGTCGATGTTTTGGCGGGGTCCGCCCGCCGAACCACGCTGGCGGCCCTCGCCGGAGTTCTCACCCCAAACCACGTTGACATCGGTGTAGGGGATGTTTCCACCAAAGTTCCACACCACATAGTGAGAGTTGAGTCGATTCTCGGACCAGCCGTTGGGTCCGCTGGGCCTTGTGCTGGTGTTCTGCCAAAGTCGGCCCCATTTCCAGTGTTCGATACCGCTGGCGGCATCTCCGATGTGGAAGGCGTTGGGGAGCCGAACCTGATAGCGAATGAACACCTCGTCGAAACCGGTGTTCAGATCGCCGGTGAGATGTTTACCCAGGCTAAGAGTCGGCTGAACCAGGTCGGGATCCCAACTTAGTTTCAGAGCGTTCGACCCTCCAACACCTTCGCCACTCTCCACCACGATGGAACCATTCCCCGTGACCTTCACCCCATCCCAGCCGGTCGGTGGATCGACTGGGTTGTTGGATCCGCCGTTCCATAGGTTGGTCGATCCCATTGAGTAGCCCGTGTCCCGAGAGAAGTCTGATTCGAAGATGACATTGGTGGTGGTTGTCGGCACATAGGTCCGAGCTGGGCAACCTTCGTTGGGGAATTGGTTTATGTACTCCGGGCTTTCACTGAAGGCGGTAACTACCCCGCCGCGGGACAAGCGACCGTTGGCTAGCTCGCTGGCCCAGAAGGCAAAGCCAGCTGATTCCGGATCTCGCTGGAGGATATTTCGATAGATCAGGGACACGAAGTCGGCATTACTCAGCTGGCCATAGCGGGAAACAAATTCGTCGGAAATAGCGAACTGTTGGGAGATGTCGTTGAGAGCGAGTCCTTCGGCGGACAGTTCCTTCCAATACTTACGTCCGGCCGCTTCTGGAGCCCGCAGGAAGTACGCGCAGTACAGGCGAAAAACCGAACTGTCATCGTACTGGTCGAGCAGGAGGTTGCTGAACTCTTGGCTTTCACTGAAGCCGATCATTACCCCGCCGCGGCCGAGCCGCTTCGAATCCAGTTCATCAAGCCAGAACGATTCGGTGGCCTGCCGACTCCGTCCAAGCACGTTGAGGTAAACCAGATTAACAAATCCGACATCGGTCAACGATCCATACGTCAGTCGGAACTCCTCGCTGGCGGCGAAGAAGTCGGCGACATCTAATATGGAAATACCAGTCTTGAGTTCGCCCACCCAATAGACCCGCTCCTCGGTTGCGGGGAGACGCTGAAAGAATGCTTGGTACAGGCGGGTGACTCTGGCATTGGGGGAGGCACCGGTCACCGCCGGGGTAGAGCCGTCCTGGGTCGAGGCACTCGCTGGACTACCGGCGGTAGCGGCAGCGACAAGTAGTACAAAAAGGACGACAACGGCGATGAGCCTGGATCGAAGAGCCCTGCGAGGTGCCATGGCGAAATAGTAGTTCCTGCTGACGGCTGCGGGACCAGATCGATCCTGATCATTCCGGATCAGGACCGGGCCCTGGCCCATTATGGGCTGACTCTGGATGCGGCCTCCACCATGTTTGACAACTTGATGAGGGCGAGATCTCGCCCCAGATAGCCAAGCCCACAGTCGGGGGCGGCAATGAGCCGATCGTGGGCCAGATAGCGCAAGGCTTCGCGAAGACGAGCCTCGATTGAGTCAACGGATTCGACTTCGCTCCGAGCGATACCGATGACACCAAGGATGATGGTGGTGTTGGTGAATCGGGGCAGTAGGGCCGCCAGGTCATTGTGGCGATGGGCATCCTCAATACTGAGAGCTTCGATCGGTGAGTCATCGATGGCTTCGGCCAGGTCGAGGTAGGCCGACTGGTCGGCCTTGGCATAGTCGTGCTCGTCCAGAGAATTGGGATAACCGCAACAGGCGTGACTGGCACGGGTAACGGAATCGGGAACACCGTCAAAACACGCGGCCAAATTCCTAATGCCATGATCGAGGGCCAGCCGGGGTTTGCGGGCCATGACCGGCTCATCAACCTGGATGTGGCGGCATCCGGCTTCGCCTAGAGCCAGGATGTGTTGGTTGATTGCGGTGGCGAGGTCTCGACCGAGGGCGGCCTCATCGTGATAGAAGTCATCGGCGATGGAGTCGATGATGGTCATGGGGCCGGGCACCGTCATCTTGATGGGACGATCCGAGGCGGCTTGAGCTAACAGGAAGTCTCGTACCAGAACGGGAACGGTCAGACCGCCAGTTCCTTTGGCGGATGGCACGCTGGGGCCAGCTCCAATCGGTCCGGTAATGGTGGGGACCAGACACTGGGTTGTACCGCGCAGACTGACACTGCTCAGGCGGGAGAAATTGATCCCGTCCAGCTCACGGCACAGGTAGTGGATGTAGTTCTCCCGGCGGATCTCCCCGTCGGTGGGAATGTCGATTCCAATCTTGATTTGGTCGGCGATGACCTCACGTACACCTCGGTCAAAGAGAGCTTCGGCCTCGTCACCAGCCGCTTCAATCTGTCGGAGGTAGCGGCTGGTGTAGTCGCCGTCGGTATTGCTGAACCAGTCGGTCACCGGAACGTAGCTCGGCTTTGGAAAGGCTCCCAGGGTGGTGGTTTGCATGAAGCAAGATCGTACCTCGTGAGCCGAGATCAGCTGAGCTTTGATGGGTCAGTGGCAGACTTGGCTGGTCGCTCGACAGACTGGACCGGGCTAGGTGCGTGCTTGCAGGCCGAGGATAAGTAGGTCATGAAACCGGTCGATGGTCTCGTTAAGCGGGTTGTCGACAGCTCCGTGTCGGTCGGCCATGTGTTTCAGTTTTGGTGTGAGTTCAACGAGCCCATGCATCGAGGCCCAGCAGAGTGTGACGGCGGTATCGATATCAAGTTCGGGATTGACTTCGCGTGCCAACTGATCGATGGTCTCGACAAGGAAGCTGTGGGTTCGCAGGCTCGACTCCAGCAGTTCTTGGTCATCGCTGTCCAGTAGCTCTTGCTGCATCATGACACGGAAGTGGCCTGGCGAATCCAGTGCCGTTTGTACATAGGCCCGACCGATCTCTCTCAACCGTTGCTCTGCGGTATCACCGATCTTCGTCGCTTCCAGAAATGCGTCACCCAACCGGTTGAATCCCTCGATAGCAACCGACGTCAGCAAACCTTGAGCATCCCCAAAGTGATGCTTGGGTGCAGCATGGGAGACGCCTGCCCGTCGAGCGACCTCTCGAAGGCTGAATCCCAGAGGCCCCTTCTCGTGGACGAGCTGAACCGTTGCTGCGTCAGGAAGCGCCCCATGGTGGTAGCTCGGCGTCATGGTCTTGCATTCTACCGCCCAAAGTTGGCGCCAGTCAGCAATATCTTGACAACGTCAAGATTGGAATTTAGAGTCCGACAAGTAATCTTGACGTTGTCAACTCTAGCGATGTCAATGTCGAGCTGCTGTTGTCCGACTACTCGCTACTGGACGGAAAACTGATGACCAACCGATTCGAATGGCTGCAACGTCACACGAACCAAGTCCTCGCCGCCATCCTGGTGGCAACGGCACTCTTGGCTATCCCGTTCCTGGCAATGGCGCCTACTGAGTCAGCGTCGACTGAGCCCAACGGATCTGTCTTTACCGCCAGGGATCGGATTGACCAGAGATTTGACTCTTCGGTTCACGGGGCGTTCTATATCGCCGAACAAGAAGAGGGAGATCTCCTGCGATCCGCGCCCCTGACGGAACTCCTTGCTGCCCAACGGGCATTGCAGGACGATCCAATGGTTGGTCCAGCCCTCCTGAACTACTTCGATGCCCAGACCGAACTCGAGATCAATGGCGTCATCAATCTCGCTGTTGTCGTCGATGCCGAACTCAGGAGGCAGGGGATCGCTGGAGTTGAAGCTGCTACTGACCCTCAGGTCAAGACGGCCGGGGCTCTGGTCATCGAGCAATTTGGGGAGCAGTCGTCGTTACTTGGCCTGTCTCCACGGTCGGAGCGAGCGGCCAACGGTGACTGGACAATCCCGGCGCTGGGCTTCCTGGTTCTGTCTGACGACGACATTCTTGGACTTGGCAATACGTCCATCAATCTTGGCGGTGACACCGAGCCAGAGGAATATGACCGCTCCGTGCAGGCGGTCTTGCGTGAGGCCGATGGTTTTCAGGTGAACGGGGTCGCCATTG
>JAUTBV010170120.1:0-23996 GCA_032361325.1 Lepetodrilus fucensis | reverse complement strand
TTTTATGTATGTCAAGTGAATGTACTTTGCAGTTATAGCTAAGAACTAATCCAAAACAACCATAAATATCTGTGATATTATGCCTTTAAATTAAAGAAGTATTTCACACAAGTAGCCTTTTTTTTTTACAGCAGAAATATTCCATCAAAATCAAACTTGTACGAACATTGACGCTGTGTCCTCAGTATGAGTTTGAACTTAGTGCAAAGTCTGACAATCTCACTGAGATGAATTACAATTTCATGCTCAAGCTCAAATTTATTCATCTCGGGGCCTTGCGTACTCTTTGATGAGCGGTCAACCTACCATAAATAAACAAACATCTGGAAAGTTTTCTCCAATTTTCTTCCCAATTGTCTTTGCTGTGTGATTAATTCTGAAAGAAAACAATAAATCTATGTAAAATTTCAACCAGGTTGTTGGAACTGAAAGGATTGCTCAATGTGCAAAATGACATAAACTTTGACTTAAAATTATACCAAAGATTTGGTATAAATTACTCGAGTCTTGGCTTGTTTTAACTATCACCATGATGTAGGCAACCGGAGATGCACTAAAGAGCAGTGCAAATGCACTTGCTTATTTCTAACATACCAGTTTGCATATTAAATATATCACTTAACATTAATTCGGTAATAATATTTAAATCATAACTGTTATAAAGATCACCATAGAGAATTTCATGCCATTTTCAATACCACTTGTCGTTGCAACATGTCGCAGTTGCTAAACCCATGCTACCTGGCAGGGCTCAATTTAGCGATTACATGTAATTTGGTATCCATAGCGACCTAATTTTGCGTTTGGCAACCAATATTTCACTTCTTTTACCGTGGTAAATGTTTCTGGCTATGCAGGAGCCAAATGGTTCCTTGGACAAAATCGTAACATTGAGACCTGCCTAGGCTTATCAGCACTCCATGATTTGGGAGTGAAGTATTGTTTTATGTCACAGCGGGAATCCTTCACTGATGTGTTTACTTACTGGTTATTACTGTAATGTTGGTTGGCCTGGTAGTATGCTCCTATGATGTAACCTTTACTCTTGCAGTAGGCATCAATCTGTGGATGTAAACATCAATGGTTAGTTCAACAGATGTATCCTCCATAATGGTTAGGCCATTTCAGCAAGTGAATGGACATTGCATTCGAATAGTCAAGTCAAAGACAACATCTAGCAATGTCTATTCCTTTAAAGGCATACAATCACAGATGCTTGGCCTATATAATGGACAAATGAATTTTGATACGAGACTAACTACTAGGACTGCACAGTGTTATCGATATACCGGTAAACCGCAATACTCAAGTGAAACAATACATACCGGAATACGTTTGTATATGTAACTGTATATTGCCAGCATTATAAATTATAGTGATTTAATCTAATTTCCTGTTAATAACTTCATAAAAAAATATTAATTATTTACTTATGTTGTTAGTTTAACTTTACATCAGCGTATACTATCCAGCAAGGCAAAAGATTGTCTAGTTCTAGAAGCTACAATCAAGGGACATAACTCAGTCAGTTATAACATGTGTATACAGGTTTCTAATGATAGGGGATTTAATTTACCGGAAGATTTAGAATAGCTTTCAAAATTCTGTATCATAACATGACTTCATACCAGTTGTAGTCAGTTAACCTGTCAGCTGAACATTGTGTTGTGTTTTATCAGACGACACATATGCCACATCATTCACCATGTTCACTGACTTTGAAATAATAGAAGGAAGAAAGTTTCAGATACCCGGTATACATATTTATTCTTGATTTAGTTTACAGGATTAGAGGTCTAATTATTCTTCATTTATTTTACAGGATTAGAGGTCTAATTAAGTTGCTGTTATGCATTATATCATTGGCCTACTTCAAGTAGTTTCGAGGATCTAGAGCAATGCTAGAGTTTGTGCAAAGTTGTGAAAGCAATGCTAGAGTGACATCACAAACGTGCTATAGGACGGCCCATGAAAGCTTGTCTAGCAACAACTAGCTATGCACAATGACACTTCCAGCGTAACCGCCTGAAGTAAGCCTTAGTCATACCACTTTGTGTTAATGAAGTAAATACAAATACGACCATATTCTGGTTGTATATCGGGGGTGGGTTACAGGGGAATTGTGTCTACCATGCAGCAGTGAAAAAGGTTTTTGAAGTACAAACATGGTTTTATGTAGACCTATGTCAAGTAAATGTACTTTGAAGTTATAGCAAAAATAGTCCAAAACAATCATAAATATCATGCATGAATTACCATATAATATTATGCCTTTAAAGCAAATGTAGAACAAGTTTATAAAATCACATACTGCATAAACAAGAAAGTTGCGTTTGAAAGGTTGAAACCAGTAAACTAATAGCAGCAATTAACTAATAGTTTGCTCTTTTCCACAACGCACCTGCAGTAGCGCAGCCTCCAGCATAGGCGCTAAACTCAGGGAAATATGAAACAGAGGAATACATTCAACAAACTGAATGCTACGAGCGTCTTTTCCTTTCGGATCTTCTGCTAATAATACCCCGTTCACGGCACAGTGTGGGTATTTAGCAGCGTGTAACAGAAGCTTACAGTAAGCTTGCACGCTGACCACGATTTCCGCCATTTTTGATGAGTGACTGCGGAGCTGTAATTATGACTGGTCATATTTTTCCTTGGTGTAAATATTAAATTACGGTAAATTAATTCGTGGTGAATATAATATATTCAAGCTGACGAATTATAATAACCTAAACATTCTCCATAGTGTGTTAAAATAATATTATTCGCTCCGTTCATGCTGCGGAACAGTAACATGGCCGCGCCCATAACAGTAAACAAAGTATCCGCACAGCCACTTGGCGACTGAGATTTTGTGTGTAAATGAGACCCTAGCTAGGATACATATTGTATTCATTATGTCACAACGCTCTGGTATTGTGCTAGCACTGTGTGCAGGGACAATGGCAGCCCTTGCTTCGGTTTGTGCGAAACTAGCAACCAGTTACGACGAGACGAAACGTCTTTGTCACAACACTTGGGAATCTGCCGGTGTACTTTCTCTTTGCAGCATTGTTGGGATCACTTTTGAAACAAACGAAGAAATTATTGAAAAGGTACAGCTGTGAACATGCGAATGTTGATCCTTGCATTCAAACCTGAGTTCCTTATAGATTGTGATTCCAACACTATCAACTTCACCAAAGGAGATCCTCTGCTGACCAGCTTTGTATTTCACACATGGCCATAACATGCATAGCCTACATATAGACCATTCCTACTGTAGTGGTAGATTGGTTGGATCTTCGGAGCCAAAGGTCCCGAGTTCAAATCCCACCCTGTTGGCCTGGCATCAATGTTCGCAAAAGTTACCTTTCTGATGTGATATTAATAGGATGTAACTTGTAAGTAGTCTGCAGGTTATTATCCTTGGTCTTGTCCAGTGTTCGAAATTACTGCTGGCCCGCTGGCCCAGCCATTTCTCCCAATGCTAAAGGTATCCTAAGGGCCAGTAGAAATTCATGTTTTTTTTAAACATTTGTTAGTTGTATCATTATTCGGGCCAGTATGTTTCCAGCGGTAATTTCGAACACTGTAGATATACTTCAGAATGTTAGTCCATATTATCACTGAGGTTATATAGGGGTGGATATGCCTGTATAATTCTAAAGAAATTATTATTTTTAATTCACAATCATTTATTGCTCTAACATTCTCCCAAAATATAAATACTTGCAGCCCAAATTAGCTATGTTAGATGTAGATAGACTACTAACAAATCAACACAACCTCATTACATATAAAACTATAAAGCTACAAAAGTTCATGTACCGGTATTGGGATATTGGTATTCATATTAATTCTTTTGTACATATTTTTCATTGAGTATAAAATAATGATGACAGATACATAAATACTGGAGTCTATTTTAGGTAGGAAATACAATCAAAACAGCAAAACAACAGGAAACATGATCCAAATGTCTAAGGTGGATGAATGATAGCTTCTTGATAACATGTTTGTACAATCCTGATAATCAGAAATCTATACATTCCTCTACCTGTCAACCGTTGCAAAATGTTACCACACCTTTGTAAACAAAGCTTGCATTTCTCTAGACTGTATAGCCAACAAACAACATCAATTCATAATCTATCATATATTTTTTATGTGTAAGTAGAGCGGTGAGAGAGTGAATTATTGTTTTACGTCACAGCAGGAATCTTTCACCCATAAATGATGATCATACGTAAGTAGAGCAGATTCTTTACTTCCTTCTGTTTAAAACCTCGCACAACTGTCTTTAATTTAACGTCCATTAACCTTTTCCATGCTGAAATGCTCACAGACCAGTGATTGTGATACATCCAGCAGGAAGAGGGTTAACATTCATAAATGGGCAAATAATCATATTATCCAATTTATTATACTTATAGCCACAGGGAACCCTTCAAGACACTGTAACTATCAGCATTGTACTACTAGCAGACATAACATGTTGATGTCAAAACAATAGATAGTGGATTTTAATACCCCTCATACTAAAAACCTTAGCAGCATCTGGTTGACTTTACACACAATGCCTGTTGTCAAGCACAGCTTATTAAGATAGATTACTGCTTTGTGCTTTCTAACCATGGCGGTAACAAAACTATTGTTTTAGGCTTGTAGTTTGTATATCCTTAAAAAAATACCTTGTCTTCAAACTATAAAAAGATAAAGTACCATGTCTTCAGACCATCAAAAGTTCAAATACATGTAGCATGTCCTTTAGACTATCAATAGACTACATGTCCTTAAGATTATGAAAAAATAAAGTACCATGTACTCAAACATTCAAAAGATAAAATACCATGTCCTAAAACTATGAAAAAATAAAGTATCATACTCAGACATTCAAAAGATAAAATACCATGTCCTTAAACTATGAAAAGATAAAGTACCATGTCCTCAAACCTTCAATAGCATCATCAAAAGATCAAGTACCATGTCCTAATCAATGAAAAGATGATGATAGCATGAAGAACATAACATGGAGTTTCTGAAATGTCCATACACTGCGTTAGGAATAGTGCATTAAACAATACTGAAACAGATGGCACTTCTCTTCCTGATCTAAACAACATTACACCTCTCCCAGGCTACACTGAATCATAAAACAGACATATAACAATGTCTGGTTTCCAGGGTGTCATCCATCAACTGATCAGCGACATACCTGGATCTCTCCACACCATTCCTGTTGTTTGTAGGAACCCTTTACAGTCCCAGACAGATACACTTTCACCCCAGTTGTCCGCTAATTAGCTGTCAGACGCAAGGACTGCATTGTGCAGTGTCTGCTAATTAGCTCGTAATATGTGGCCTCCTGATTGGCCGATTCTGAAGCTTCTACGATATGCCTGACTACCACATCCGAAGTAGATATATCCAGGAGGCGCTATTGGATTTTTTTTGAGAATATCTAACTGCTTAAATTGGTATTTGTTTCTCAGAACCTGACAAGGGAGCAGTACCTCATATGTTCCTAACTATATTGTTAAATATTACAAAGTGTCATTTTCACAATTCAGAATATATATCAATGAAGTACCTTTCATACATATAGGAAGGAATACTACGAATAAAAAACACAAAATCAATTTATCCTATTACTATTTTACTTCACACGTTTGATAAATATGTGGAGGGGTATTGGTCATCAATCAATAAAATAAATGCTATCTCAAAAGAACGGCTTTGTAACATTATATGGTTATTCTTACAAATTACAATAAATAAGTAAAAACAAATTTACATCATGCAAGACTGACAATAAGCACACTGCATTTATGCAGGTTTTCACTGTTCCAAAATACATTGACAAATACTGAAATATTTACTACGATATCCATACAGAATTTCATGCAAGGAAACAAGCATGCACAAACAACTCAAATCCACATGCTTTTCACAAACACTTACTAGGAAACTGCAAGCGTTGTAAACTCACAAATACTTACTAGAACACTGCAAGCATTGTAAACTCACAAACACTTACTAGAACACAGCGAGCGTTGTAAACCCACAAACACTTACTAGAACACTGCAAGCGTTGTAAACTCACAAACACTTACTAGAACACTGCAAGCATTGTAAACTCACAAACACTTACTAGAACACTGCAAGCGTACTAGAACACTGCAAGTATTGTAAACTCACAAACACTTACTAGAACACTGCAAGCATTGTAAACTCACAAACACTTACTAGAACACTGCGAGCGTTGTAAACTCATGTCTGGCTTTGATCCGAGCAACTGTCTTGGACGTTGGTTTGTCAATGATAATCATTTTTCTCTCATTGCATGATCCAGCACAGGGAAAATCCAATAGCAACTCTGTGCCTCAACAGCAGAAATCCATCATATTGAAAATAGAGATATCACTGGCCACTAATGCAGTTCACATTCACTAATTGTGTTCAGCACTGTTTGTGTTTAGTAATGCACTGTTAGTACTTTACTGTTTGATGTTGCACTGTTTGTGTTTAGCACTTCTCTGTTTGTGTTTAGCACTTCACTGTTTGTGTTTAGTACTTCAAGGGTTGAATGAATTCATATGGATTCAGTTTCAGCCTTCGACTCCTGTTGAAACATACATAATCTGACAATATAGTAACTGAACCTGATGAATATTCTACTCTTTGTTTGCAGAATCGTTGATCAAGGACACTCAATCATTTCCAGCTGTCTGTTAAATAGTCTAGGGGAAAACAACTATATATTGCTATGTCCAAATGGACACCATGCCAACACGACCATCTGCTATATATAGCAGTAGGTGGATGTCTTTACCACTGTCATAATACCAGGTGTAACATCTGATTGGCATTGTGTCCAGGTGGTACATAATTGACTGAGAAAATCAACACATCAAAGACATTACCAGTGTGTTACTTACTCCATCTGATACATAAACCTCCAGTTAATTCTTACAGATAATAGAAGCTGGCTGATACAATAAACATCCATTATTCATGCTAAGCATCATTGACTAACAATACACACTGCTGATACAGAATAGTATATGTCTTCTTGTATCAAGAAACTAGCTGTGATACCTGGTGGTACGGACATGTCCAAAATTCCTTTAAGGAATGAACAGCCTGGGTAATAACCTTCCTGGCTTCTAGCATACGAACCCACCAAACCTAGCAATGAACATTAAGTTTAACAATGAATAAATTAGCTATGAAGCATCCAGATTTCTAGCAAAGCAATGAACAGACTAAATAAACATGAGTACACCAAAACCTAGCAATGAACAGTAGCTAGGAATCCACTAGACTTCATTTTAGCCCTAGCAATGAACCCCCAGACTGTTATCAATGAATATATGAACTTTACCAGATTTCTTTCTAGCAATAAACAGACTAGCAATGAACAGACAATCAATGAACAAAACTAGCTATGAAGCTTGATGTATTTATGCAATCCTGATCACCCATAATCGAAACATAAAAATCACAGCTTACTACAGGGGATCTACCAAACACAGATCAAACCCTCGATGAGCAACATGTAAACAATCCAATAAATGTCATAAAATTTCATCAAAACAACTTTTTAAGAACACCTATAATGTTTTCAATAGAGTGCACAGACATCATTTAGCATGTACGCTGCACTGAACAGACTTGGAATCATCCCTCAGTGTGTTGTAAAGACAGACTGGAGTTCGGCAGTTTTAGAGTTTTTGAAGATGATCTGCTACACATAGCTCTTTGAACACCAGTGCTATCTTCTCTGCAGATGTTGTTATGCAGCTGCCATGACTACAGAAATTACTGCATTTCACGGAGATATTCAGTCTCATAACATGAATTAGAACCAAATCAGTTTAGTTTGCAACTTGATGGTTAACTTTATTGAACTTTAAAAAAAAAAAAATAAAAAATGGTGTTTAATGATAATGAAGACGATTATATTGGATCTGTTTCATGAATAATTCTGGATTTTATTCTAGTGAATAATTTGTTGTTTGTAACACTCTCCATGCTGAAGGCAACCGGAGATGCCCTAACGAGCAGTGACTGTGCCTAATCAAGCAGGTTAACATCGCAACAAGAGCCTTTCACCTATATTGAATGACAACTTTATTCTAAAAATAAAAGAACATTTGGGTATCAAATTAAAATAATATTTAAAAAAAAAATGTTTTCCTACTAAAAATAATTATCAGTTATTCTTCACGTCTGATATAATAACTGCAATACATAATCTTGAGAAAGAAAAAAACTAGGTGGAAAAGCTGCATTAATAATAATACCCTAGATAAACAGTATTAATATCACAGCCTGTGTTGGTGAAGAATGTCAGAGCATTGAGACAGCACAGCTGTGTTGGAGGTAGCGGGTGATATCCAGAGTTCGCGTATCAGGAAATCAACAGTAAAGAAAGGCATACACTGCTATCTTAGCCTGATAGGAGAAGTGTGAGGAGCTTCAGAGGGAGAATTCATCACTATGAGCTCAGCCTTGAGAAGAATTTAGAAAAGGGATGTGCCAAATTATCTGAAAAATGGAATCATTTTCCTGCCTAAATGTATCAATATACTGCAAATTTAAGAAATGAAAAAAGGCGATAGTTGTAATCTCTTGTACATATTTTGAGTGATTTGTTACTGTTACAGCAGGAATAGGTTACCACTTGAACAACTTAATAACTATCTTTAAATAATCTTAATACAGATGTCAAAATAACAGATTATAATGAAACATATTTGAGCTATGTTGAATTTTCTTTTAAAAATGAAATGAAACAAATACAAATAATACAGTAATTTATACACATTTAATAGCTTCAGAATAATTGTTAACATGATAAAACGTATCACAAACACTTTGATCTTTTACTATCAACTAAAATACTTATTTCACTAAAATTAGCAACAACTATCTAGACAACTTTTCTTTTTTATCGTAGCAGGTGCCTTTGAAGCTTTGATAATAAATGAGTTTACTACTGAATACGGCTGGTACTAAATACTATCTTCTGTACAACTGAAAGCTTTGGCGTTCATCCGTAGAAACTGGAAATCAATTAGGTGTCGTGGAGACCTATACCTTTGCACTTCAGAGGCAGAACTGACTGGGCAGAGCAGAACTGACTGGGCAGAACAGAACTGACTGGGCAGAGCAGAACTGACTGGGCAGAGCAGAACCTACTAGCCAGTACAACTGGACAGAGCAGAACTGACTGGACAGAACAGAACCAATCAGAACTGACTGTAGCAACATCCAAGATGCTTTCTATACACAGATCAGACTAAGACTTATATTAGTAAAACATGTTCCATGAGCATTAACCTAAAGTTCACTCTGGGGTCAGTGTTCAGCAAATGGTCTGAAAGCTAAACAGATGGTCCCAACACAATAATATTGACACATCCCAAATAGTTTACATGTCTCATCATTTAAGAAAGAATATTATTTAATTTATTTAATTATTTACGAGAAGATTTAACAATAAATATTCTACAAGCTTGCTAGTATTTTTCTTAAAGATACAATATATTTATATTTGTCAAAAACTAACATTATAACCAGAACTGTTATATGTTTAATTAGCTTTAACCAGGAATAGTGCAATATTCTAAAATGTAGTCTCAATATTATTATTACTCATATTTCCTTTTGAAATATCTTCATATTATGTGATGGCATATTTTTAACCTCTTTGCGGATTATGCAGAAATTCACTGAAACACGTCATCAACATAATAATTACAACCAAGACAGGCTATATCAATTCCGCTCCATACATCATCACAAAGTGCCACAGGTCCATCAGCAGTAAATCGCAGCAACAATATGACCAGTGAGTCACTTCCATCACCATTAACTTGACGGGACGCTGTAACACCAGAACAGCCTAAAATACTTGGTAATTCCCCGCATAAAATACACCATCACACAATATTCATATAGGAGTTACAAGAACACCAGCAGAAGCAAAGACTATCCGAGTACTTAATATAAATTCAATTAGTTTCAACAGAATATATCCATATAGTATCCAAATAATATCATTATAGTATCCAGAATATCCTAATAGTATCCAAAGAATATCCCCAAAAGTATTTAAAGAATATCCATACTAAGCATCCAAAGGGGAAAATATCTTTATACTAGTTATTATAGTATCCAAAGAATATCCTCATAGTATCCAAAGAATATCCCAATAGTGAGTGAGTGAATTATTGTTTTACGTCACGGGCGGGAATATTTCACCCATAGGTGACGACTATCCCAATAGTACCGAGAGAATATCCCAGTAGCATCCGAAGAATATCCATATAGCATCCAAAGCAAATAATATCCTCATAGTATCCAAAGGAAATCCCAATAGTATCCAAAGAATATCCACATAGTATCCAGTAACTTGAATGAAAGAAATTTTCACATCTTGGTACAACTCTTTAAAATTCTTTAAAACTCAATGAAAACAATTACATACTTCCTGGTGATGTAACTCCACACAATGGCACTAACAATGGCACTAACAATGGCATTAGTAACAACAGTGAAGACACAGCCCACGAGTACTACACAACTACAGGAAACATGGCTTCAACATGTCTGGCACACAGGGGCACGCTTCTTCAAATGAATGAAGACTCTCTCCTCTAGGCTATTCCCCTCTCTGTGTCCCCCACCCCTGCCCTCACTACAGACAAGATCCTCCTCCGATCCTCCCTCCCCTCCCGCCCCTCCTCCCCCCCAGGGAGAGGTAACTTGAGGGTCTGGAGGAGGGAGGGAGGTAGGTCCTGATCCGACTCAGAGATAGCGACGCCGGCACTGGAAGTTGATTCATAACAACACTGGTGAGGAACCTGCTGTTGCTGTGTGCTGCTGTGATGCTGTGCTGCTGCTGTGTGATGCCGTGCTGCTGGGGAACAAACAGTGTGATGTAATCTGCTGTGGAACGTGCTGTGATGCCATGCTGCTGGGAAATGTATTCTGTGATGCCACAATGCTGAGGAACAAACTGTGTGATGTCATCTGCTTGGGGAACTTGCTGCTGGGGTACATGCTGTGATGGCATGATGCTGGGAACGTAATAATATTATGTGATGTCATGAGGTTGGGGAACAAATGGTGTGATGTCATCTGTTGGGAACGTGGTGTGTGATGTCATGATGCTGGGGAACAAAATGGGTGATGTCATGATGCTGGAGAACAAACTGTGATGCCAACTGCTGGGGTGAGTGTTGTGTGATGTTGTGGTGCTGGGGAACAAACTGGGTGATGCCAACTGCTGGGGAACAAACTAGGTGATGTCGTGGTGCTGGGGAACAAACTCTGTGATGGGGAAGAAAGTGAGCACAGTAAGTCCAATGGTAAAATTCTGTAGAACCCGAATTTAATGCAAGTCCAATTTAATGCAAATGTTCAGTATGACACCAAAATGTGTCCTCAAATTAATGCAAGTGAACAATTTTCTATTATATAAAACCTTAAATCATTCTGACTGCCTGAAGTAGTAGTATTTGACAGTTTAATCTTTAGAACTGAATGTTTAAGGAATATTAAAATAAAAAGAGTTTAACATGAACATTACTGGCTGGGTTTGTTTGCCATTACCAGCTGATTACTAATGTAAATATCGTGAGGCAAAGTGTGTTAAACTATTTACAAGAGTTGTAAATAATTGTAAGTTAACATTAACGAGACAGTTTACCATTGTACATTTTTCGCATTAATTTAAACCTTGCATTAAATACAGGATCATGGACAAATGGACATTTCAACCTCAAGTTAAGCTATCAATTTGGAAACAACACAATATAAAGTTCTCAATCGATTCCTAATATTTTAAGTCTAGATAGGAAAGTTAACAAAGCATTGCATATTCTGTGAAATATTTAAAAAGCCGTATTTTGGTTTCCAAATTGCATTAGGCCAGGGGTGTCTAATTTCAAGGAGCCATATAAGAATTCTGAACTGGATGAAACAAAATAGATTTAAAAACTAATGCAAACACCGCTGCACTGGGGAGTGTCAGTAATAAAGAAATACATTCCTTTCTATGATAACATATGATAACATATGATAACATATGATAACATAACATCCTTACTATTACTATGCATAGTTTAGATTAGACATACAAACATACTGCAGATAAGATTTAGACATACTGCAGATACTATTATTTTTTATGTATTGTTAAATATCAGAACCCTCATCTTTGTTAGACTTGATTAGATTTTATTTATTTATTTATTTTTTAATTGGGGTTTAAAGGCATAATACCACAGATATTTATGGTTGTTTTGGACTAGTTCTTAGCTATTATTGCAAAGTACATTCACTTGACATACACAAAATCATGTTTGTACTTCCAAAAAGCTTTCCACCGCTGTGTCATTGACAAATCTCTAATGCAACCCCCTCCCCGATAGACTGCTTCTAAATACATCATTCAAAGGGGAACTAACTCTAATGTTTGCTTCAATTCTCACTTAGAATAGTGATGCATCACAGACAAGATAAATAGCGGAGCATTCCCTTATTTAACATAAATATCATTTGTTTTATAACTATTGAGTTCTGGGGGATAAGTACATCAGTAAATAAACACTTTTGTGTGAACAAATCATGCATAATTTGTGTGTCCATTATATAGGTCAATCAACCGTGATATTATGCCTTTAAAGTCACATTCAAGGTTCTTTCACGGATATACCACAGCATGTTAGTTTAGGACAGGAGGAAACTGCATTGTCACGGTGACAGACAGTGTATCCAATCATGATCGTGTAAGAAAGATAACTTTCACGAATATTGATGGCAGGTCCCTGGGACAGGATTTGAACCCGGGAATGTTGGCTCCTAAGTCCAATGTTCTACCATTACACTACCACCCAAAATAATTTACTAAAATTAAAGTTAAAAAGACTAAAATTGAAACAAAACAAAAAAAAGTCCCTCAACAATTTTCAAGGTACCAGAGTAATGTTTAACTTTATTCTAACTGGAGTCTATTCAAAATGCCCAACAAAACACTGATTATCAATGAAGTGGGGAGAATGTTAAGAATCTGGGATGAACTAGTTTGATTACACTCCTGTTATGTAATCTTGTAAATCATAGGATAGGTATAAAACAGCATACCACAGAGATAAGAATGGAATGAAGTAAGAAGGCAGCAATCAAAACAACCTACATACTATCGCTGGCTAGTGTTGGCTAATAGTACTGACTACTAATGCTAATGACTAGTGCTGGCAACTAGTGCTAGTACTGGCTAGTGATGTGACTAGTGCTGGCTACTAGTGCTGTGGTTAGTGTTGTGGCTAGTGCTGGCTAGTATTGCATAATCAGCAGCATCCTTGTTACACTCTGTCTGGCCCCTGGCCAGCTGTCGTAATCAACAATTATTATCCAGGTGGAACGAGTAATTACAGGAATCTTAGCGCTACTTGGCAAGAGAAGTATGGACTTTCTGTACTGATTGAGAGCCAATGAACCCGAATGACTTGTGCATGAGTGAGGACAAGTAATTGTTATTATTATATTTTAGAAGTAATGTTATTATTATTTTATTTTATTATATTTATGTCATCATATATTGGTTAAGTATTTCCACAGCAGCATTAATTAAATAATAATTCAATCAATATTATTGTTATTTTACAATTTATTTATTATTTATTATTAATGTCATGATTATTGTAATTTTATTAGAAAGCTCACTATTTTTAATATAATAATAATGTTATCTCAACATTAATCATAGAATTGACAGCATAACCAACAATGCTGATTTTAATCAATAATTAAACATTACTTTTCAACATGTATCTTTGTCTATACAATAGGCAGTGTTTAAACACTGCATTTTATTAATCAAGCAAGAAGACATGGCTAGAACATGTATATCTAATTACACCTATATCCAGAGGGGTGGAAAAAAGAATGATCTTGCCTAATTCTGGCTCGATAAAACATTCTTAAGTTCTTATGGTACTGATATCATGGATCTATCTTTTAGAAGTGCCTGGCAAAACATCAAATTTCACAAATTCCTGAAATCTGCCAGTGTGGGTAGACATTACGTCATCTGTTTACATGAATACAAGCATATACAGTCTCTTCTCTGAGCACTGGATTACCCTACACACAACATACATCAAAACACTGAAACTTAAGCAGTGATAAATCACATTCACCGTAATGCAGTGATAAATCACATTCAACGTAATAAATTCATAAACATCATATAAATAGATACTCTAAAAATATTATTCTACAAGCTGTCTAATGTCAGAAGGTAAATTACGGCTCGAAAAAAAAACAGAAGAAAAAAAAAACGGAAAAAAGGTAAATTCTTGCGCCCGGAAAAATAAAACCTACAGGATCTGTTTTAACCAAGAACGTATGTGGGCGTCAGAGTGAAGGAAAGAAGCCATAAGTTGTTCTACTCCACGTAATACCTTTAACGACTTCCTGGGTTCCTCGTAGGTGAGGCACGATGCAGGGTTGTACTTATGATGCCATCGCCTGCCTAATTAGTCAATGGCTGCCATGTTTTATCTAGGTAATTGCTGCCCTGGTTCAATATTTGCAAAGTGTGCAGATGTTATTGGAAGGTTTCACAAATATTTATCTGAGTAATGGCTGTACTGCAAACTTTGTTTGGTTTTGGTTTGAATAATAAAAAGAAAAGAGTTATTACATTGCTAATAAATATCATGCTAAATTGAGCCATGGAATGCTACAATAATTTATAACATTGGTATTTCTTCATGTACAGGTTTGAATTCATTAAAAAAAAGTTGCTATTTCTAAAGTTTATCATAAATTAATGGCATCATATCACATATGTTTCAAGATAAATATTTGAGAACTTTAAAAAACTAAATTTTGTCATTTAAGAAAATTATATCAAATTCCTTCAAACAAAGGGTCATAAATTATTAGAATATTTATTGTTTTACATCGCAGCTGAAATCTTTCACCCGTGCATATGCAACAACATCATTAATATAAAAAGAAGATATGTAGCTAAATCTAGACAAAGAAAAATGCTTGGAAGCAACACAGAAATTGATTTGAAATCGGGCAAAGAAATAAAAATGATATCACATACTGCTTGAGTGGTTCTCAATGGCCATCTGTTGAATGGCTTGATGTAATATTTACTCAGGTGAAACGATCTGATTAATCATCACTGAAATGCTTAATTCAGCTAAATTAAAAATCAATATGCAATATGCATTGAAATATCAAACCAAATTTCACAAAGGCCTATAAAGTGATGTCATGATAAATCGATTAGGAAAATATTATTGTGACTATACATTTCTGGTTATGCATCCTATTTAGCGATTAGTCATTATGGCAATTTTGCAGGGGAAAACATTATGAGAAATGAAAATATTAGTTGCTTCTGAATTCTATTTGTTGCATATCTGATTATGACGTAACAATTTTGTAAATCAGTAAGCATTGTTTTCTCGCAAATTTAATTTACAGATTAACTGAACTAACAATACTTACCATTTTGAGTCAACATATCCCTCAATGAGTGAAACTTCCAGAAATCTGACAGCCAACATCACTGACGCATCACATAACAGACGTCACAAAAGTTCTGTAGCATTTTATCCCTACACTTCCAAAAGAATAATATTCACCCAGATTCCATCCAAACTAAAATCCACCCAAATCAATAACCACCAATCTACAGATGTTCTGTTACACAACTTGAACACAAGTATCTCCAAAGCTTTGTACCAAGCTATTGGTCATCTCTACTTGTCAACTGTCTGTTAAAACTTCACATGTCCGAAATTGATGAGTTGAAATGTACATCCCCCAGTTTTCTAGACAATGGGTCCACATGCAATCTACTCTGTTCTCCTAGTGAGCCAATTTAACAGTACTGTGCTAGTGGTGCCCAGACTGTGGTTATGTCCTTTGTTCCACCCTTAATAAAGGACTGGGGTGGACAACAGAAATCAATACAGAAACACTGTTATCAATTTAGTCTGAGCTTTTCATAACACAGCATCCATGAATTTGCATATGGTGTAGCAGGAACGGTCATAACCATGACAACAGCTAATTGAATGCAGAACAATGTATCTGATGAATGTGGATTGATATGGTTAGTACATGTAATGATTAGTGTGATTAGTTATATTATGAAATTGGATATGTTACAAATCTGTACTGGACTTTTGGTATACCATAGATAAAGCAATGTGATGAACCTGGATTTCTGTGGTTAAAGAACTTGGTTGGTTTGATTTAATTGGAATTCATGATAGATTAATTTTTATGGATTTAGATATTTACACTTCTATCTACCGGTACTTATATTCAAACAATACTATCTATTAATACTACTGGTTTTTTTTATATTTGTGCCCATAACACATTTGGGATAGATGTAATTGCATGAAGAATAATTATACATACTTACATTTAACATTCTCAATGCTAACATTTGGTAATTGTGATTTTGACGATGGTATACTTTGTGGAATAGAGAATGTGTACTTGGACTACTGGTATGTGAATTCTTGAAGCTTAGAGAACAACCAAAATGAATAAAATACAATGTAATATTTCATGTACAAGTCTGATTTGTAGACGCATACAGCTTGCACATAAACTGTATGATTATACCTTGGTAAACGTAAAATGAAATGGCAGTTCAACTAACAAATGAACCAACCCAGCAAAAGGCAAAGCATGGTCAAAGGGAAGCAACTCTTCCAGGACTAATAACTTTGCAGTCCTCCAGAGAAGCTAGTCAAGTAGGCCTACCAAACATAGCTTCACTTCAAGGCTTTAGAAGTGTGTCAGTATATGGTGTATTTATAGTGAAGTGGTGATGTTGCTGACAAGTCTAATGCAATAATTCACAGGATCACACACATACAATACATGATGGTTAAAACATAATATGCACAAGAACAAAGCCAAGTGTCAAACATCTTCGCTGTCAATGACAAACATGCTAATTAATGCACGATACATATGTAATTTATAAAGACATGTCTGTATTTCACAAAAGGGTCATATCGGGAGTCATATTAAATCAAGGCTTAAATAATGTCCTGCTATAGTAAAAACATGGCGTACGCTCGGATTTAGGCTCAGACTACAGTACGACCCTTTCATGAAACGCAGACTAAGCGACTACTTTATGATGACACTGTTTCTTCTATGTAGACATACGACTATAGATTCTCATACAACACATATATTTCTGTCTTACAGACAATCAGTATGGACATATATTAATTCTAATTAATTTGTTTGGCAAGATATGATGATGAAAGAGAGTCTGATGTATCAGAGCTACGAATGGTTGAAAATCTGTCTGGACTTTGACCTACACATCTATCACATCAGTATTAATTTTTTTTTAATTCTCAGCTCAAACAGAAAAATAATTAATTTGAAAATCGCATATTAAAGTCTACCAGTAAAGAGAATATAAAATGATTATGGTAAAATGTTGTGGCTATGGAAAATATTGCGCAAATTTTACCAATATCAGTTCTAAGTATTTTTTAAATATGTAATTACCGGTAGATATATTTGCAAGTATTTGAAAAAATCCAAACTTTCATGCATCGAATGTCTCACAAAACCATTGATATAAGTTATTATCCTGACAATTAATGCTGTAAAAAGTGCATCTATGCATATTTTGTGCATGGTATGAGATTACCAATGAAAACAATCATATGCTAGTCATTTCCCATATGCTCCACATGTTTTACATAACCAATACTAACATCCTGTGCAGTCAGCAATGCAAACAAACACACATTTACAACCCATGAAAAGAGCCATTTTATCGATAACAGATCATTACTTTGTTTTTCATGTCAATTGTACCTCGTGTACCACCATGGTTGGTTTTAGAGGAAATAAATACAAAAATATATACATGTATATTGAAATTTTGAAGAATTTGTATTCACTGTTTATGTTCATTTTGCAATATCATCTCTTATTCAGGTCTATGCTGGGTTTTTTTAACGCCTATTAATAAAAGTTCTGTTTGAATCACTTTAGCTACCTTATTTGATAAAATGCCATGCAAGTTAAATAATATGCCTATCAATTTAGTATTGATGTTTAGTGCTTACTATTGAAACAAGTAGAGAACACAAGAATCCATCTGAGCATTTTGAAAAACATCTATGCACATTTGCCATATTGGATAAAATTGCGATGAAAGGGCGATTACACTAATTTTGTTTATTCTCAGAAAAATATTGCAGTCAGCGGTCAAAGGGAAGCAACTTTTGTTAGAATAATGATCTCTGCACACACCTTGGATCAGTATTCGAAAATTACCACTGGAAACCCACTGGCCCGAATAATGATACAAATAACAAATGTTTACAAAAAACGTGAATTTCTACTGGCCCTTAGGAGAAATGGCTGGGCCAGCGGGCCAGCAGTAATTATTTTCTAACCCTGTCTTGTATGCCTAATGATGTGATGCATTGCTATTTTCACAAATCTTTTATGTTTTATGTAATTGTTTATGTAAACATGTGTGTCTGTGCTGGGGGGTAATAGAAGGTTGTTGGTGCGACCACAACATATTACGTGGTCTGTCATGAAAAAGTTAACCTACCTTGGCTGGTTGACGTAGTCATGATCATCCCGCGAGACAAATCCCAGTTGAGCATCCGGTTCATCGGTACTCTCACCAGACGGATCCCAGTCGGGAGTCGGTAGCCGATTCTTCACAGACGACACAGTAGAAAATGTGGTTTGAATGATGTCGTCTTCCTCGGTTTGCATAGAGTCTATGTGTGGACCGGGCAGAGCTACCGGGGGTGGTGGGGCAGGGCGGGGCACATTCGGGGGTTTGGCTGGTGGGGGTGGGGCCGACCGCCTTGGAATGGGGGTGGGTCGGGAAGGGGAGGTAGAATCAGAAGAGACAGACTTCGAAATTTCTAAATCAATTTCCGACTGTCCAAAGTCTGAAAGTTCTATGAAGGCAGTGGCGACGTCTGTGGACACGGAAACTGAGTTGCCCTCCATCTTGTCCTTGTCTTCGTTGAGCGACGATGTCCTGATTCCTCGACTAGTTCTATCACGTTCTTGAGACAACGAAGACGATCTGTCTCTGTCCTTTGGAGCGTCGTCTTCGTGTTGTCTGCCAACGTCCCACGACTGTCTCTTGTACGCCAAACCTGCTCTCTTCTGCCGAAGATCTTGCAACCGTTTCTTGGCTTCCGATCCCGGTTCCGGTTCCTCGTCCCGATTCTGAAGGTAAGAGTCCGCTCGTTCTAACGCCGCTTGGATCTCCTCCTTGCTGAGACGATGACCCGGTTTGGCCGCCGAGCCATCTTTCTTAGTTCTCATTGTGACCATAGAAGTGTCAATTTGTTCGCTAGCACTGGAATGTGAATTTGAAAGACTTTGATCAGAGTTTGATTTGTTGGACAATGTGGCATCAGCCGACGGCAAAGAGCTATCTTCTTGATCACCTTCATGCATGGATCTGCGAGTCGACCGACTGGGTCTGATCCAACTAACAGAAGAAACACTCGGGGGATCACTACTCGACCTCCCCTTGAGCTCAACCACCTTCTTGTCGTTGTCCCCGTTGAGCGTAGTAGAGGATTGGTCATCATTTGGAATGTTAGATTTCTCCTTGTTCTCGTAACGTTTGAGCCATGATGTGCCACCTCGTACTGAAGATGAGTAGGAAGGAGGTGGTTTATTATACAACTGAGATATACTGGAAGACACTACAGAGTCTGTGACATCAGATTTAGCCATTGGCCCGGAACCGGAACTTGCATTTGATGACAATGATATCCGCTCACCTTCTCGGTCGTGGTGTCGGTCGCCCTTCAGCATTTCCAATGAACCGCAGAGCTTCTGCTTGCTAATACTCTGATCCATGTACAGGGCATTGGAGTCCAGTTCACCAGTAGAGGAAGAATTCTGATATGAGTCTAGCTGTAGAGACCTGCTGGGTTCTGGACTCAGCGGCTTGTGACGATCTCCTTTGTGACGTTCTGGGCTCAAAGCTTTGTTGTGTTCTGGACTCATGGGCTTATGATGGACTGGACTCATGGGCGTGTGATGATGTTCTGGACTCATGGGCTTATGATAGTCCGGACTGGAAGGGCAGGTGTTGACAGGAGACAGGGCAGGCGGAGTGCGGCTCATATGGTTTGGCGACGCTCTGCGTATCCGAATAGTACGTTCCCGCTCCTGAGCTAGTTTATTCTCCTGTTCCATCCGAGCGAACATGTTCCTGGTGTAGTTGAAGCGCTGAACATGGTTTGTTGCTTCCAGCAAGCTGTCGGTCGAGGGACCATCACTGTGAGTCTTCGACACTTTCTTACGTTTAGTCTCTGGCGACTTGTCCGCATCCCCGTGGATCGACGTTCGGTTGCCGTCTCGGACCCTGACGTTACTTGACGCCGGAGCGCTCAGCGGTTTCGTCAGCTTTATGTCGGACTTCCTCCCTCCCATCTCATTAGACGAGGACGCTGCTTGGAACATTTCCTTCATCTTGGTGACGTTGGATCGGTATCGGGTCTGATTTCCTCCTCCTCCTACTACTTCTTCCTCTTCTTCCTCTGGAGGAAGATTCTCGATGTCCTCGCTACTGTCCCGCTTCAGACTTCCGCTTCGAGTCCTGCTGGCCTCCAACAAGTCCTTTCTATCTGAGATATTTGTGGCTGTAGCACCCGTGGCCATGTTGTCAATCACATTGCCGGAAAGACATCGTTAGCGATCTTCTCTTGAACACGGGACAACCAGTTACACACGTATCACAGTTTTAAAGCAAACGGATACCGGGAACTACTACAGCATTGCAGTCGCTCTACAAGACACACAGCAGTGACATGAAACAAAGACGGCAGCAGTTGTCCATTCGAGGCGGTATGAAGATCTGGGAGGGCTGGTTACATGGCTGGAGGAGCGCGGCGTTCAGGACGATGCTGGGGCGGTGACGGGGAGGGACAGGTGCGAGGGTGCTGCGTGTGTCCAGACATTCAATGAGCGGAGCAGCACTTTCATTCTGAGAACCTGAAACAAAAACAGTCACATTGAAAATTGTTGTGCATAAAAATTTCAATTTCAATTTCAAATAGGTGTACTACCATATTATTAAAAATCATAATGAGATGGCACTAGATTCTGCTGTTTTTTGTTTGTTTGTGTGTTTTTGTTTAAATTTATTTTTAATAATTTGCATTTCAAAAAGTAAAAATATTGCATTTAAAAATAGTTTTTTCTATCTCTTGGAAATGGGATGGCACATGTATAAAATATCAACGACAAAGAAATTCAGTGATATATGGAACAGAACATAAAATAATGCAGTATATTTCAAGCATTAGAAAGGATATCAGAATGACCATGATGACATAATATCACAGTATCATATTCCTGAAGATGTCTGAATAGGACTATCATATCTCCAGCTACCCTATGTAATACGACTCCATGGAGGGCTATGTAATACGCCTCCATGCAGGCCGTGAGCAAGGTGTAAATAAGGTGACAATCACATGACACCACCAGGAGAAAAATTATCTGATATTCTACCCTAGGGTTGTCATCCACACCGATTCCTACAATAACACCCTAGGGTTGTTATTGGATTCCTATTGCTACCATACATACTATATTATCATGAGTATGTACGTATCATTATAGTAGGGTTGTCTGATAACAATATCCATCAATAACAATTTCAATAATCAATAGTTCATATAGAAAGTGCTGATAACTATGAAAAGTTTTAATAGCGTACTATTGTACTATTACATATTAAGACAGATTCATGGCTTGAACTTTAGATTTCGAAGATAATGTACTGAATTGGATGATTGAATTAAGTAGAGTTAATTCAATGATTGTGATCATTATTAAACACCAGTTACAGGTGAGAAAATAAACATTATCAAATAATGAAGTAAAGCAGTACATAATATATCATTAAATATTTCTTGTAAATTAAACTATTACAAGAGTAGCAATAGTTTATTGTAATAGTAAAGCAATATTGTTTTCATATATCAAAATAGTTGGATTGATCTTAATAATCTTCCCCAGCCACCCCTCCGTATACAGGGAAGATTTCTTTTTAATTTGATAATCTATGTGAAACTTCAGGCTAAACTTTCTGTTTAAATCATCTTTCGGATCAAATCTCCTTCCTATCTCACATACTAGTAGTGTCAAACATGTGCATTCAGATGTTGTATGGTTCATTGTCCTACATTAGAGAATTACCGATACTTCTACATTAACACGTACAACTGCATGGGCAATGAATAGTTGTGGCCCAAGCTCTATATATTTACACACAGGCTTGTCGTGGATGAGCTAATATTTGTTTTCTTTCCATTTCCGCAAGTATTTTGAGGTCCTGCACCCTAATAAAAACCCAAAACGTGTATTTTCAATTCATTCTTATGAGCCATGCCAGTCTTGCAAGCCGTACCAACACCATTGTGAAAACTTTCTTTCCTGGAAAAACAAACAATCAGGATATCTACCTCTTCGGCCTCATGCATTGTCATTGTGCAATCGACATGCCTCACCTCCCCCACTAGCGTGGATTTCCCTACGATCTGTCACTGCGACAAATTCCCTGCATTCCAGCCGCCCCAGTCAATGTATAACTTGAACACAGGCACCTCAATCCAGCCAATCAGACCACAGTAAATTGCTGTAATAGTTCGCCTAGTTCACGGATCAGAACGCGGGATTACGGATTATCGAAACCTTTGATCTTCGTCATTCAGTTTCGCAATGATCTCAGTCCTGTGAGTGTTGACTTGTCAACTGAGAAAGTGCGAGTCGATTCAATTTAACCTGAAGCAAGTCACTGAATTTAATATTAAAACTCAATTTGAAAATGCAAGTAGATTCAATTTAACCAATAATCCAAAGTTTCCTGTTTTACAGTTGTATAATATTTCTATAAATTTAGATAAGATAATACAATAGTCATTCCCATGAATGGGATTTCCTACACAGTATGAGTGAGTGAGTGAATATGGAGTTTAACGTCGCTGCAGGAATCGTTCACCTATTTGCAACGACTACTCAGTATGAAAAGATACGAAAAGACATAAAATGACTCAACATGACAAGAAATCATCAATAATGTAGTTTTTGCAGTTTTCTCATTGTGTAACCATCAGACCCGAGATTATGAAAATGACTGAGTTTGTGAAGAACACATATTTGAGCATGATAACATATTTGAAAGTTTGTTGTCATAATTTCGGGGGAAAGGATTATCCAATGGATTATCTCATCTCTTATCTATCCGTTCACATGCTTGCTGGTGCAAATACATTGGTGTCAATTTCGGTCATCGTAAATATCATTGCATGTACTTGCTAGTGTAGATCTGATGCTACATGGGTGTCAATTTAGATCATTGGCATATCATGCAAGTACTTGATGACACTTAAGAGCTGTCAATCTTGTCAGGTGATTCATCAGTCGACTTCCTTCACTGGATGACGCCAGGACAAGTGATCCTAATGCTCAATTGCTAAGTGTAAAAATGTCTGCCTAATAATCTAAACTATATATAGCGCTATAAATATATTAATAAAAATGTTACTCTATATATATTTTTTATGTACAATCTTGTAATAACCTTGAATTATTACTTCACATCTTGATGTAAAATATATTAGAAATTATTTTTTTAAACCGGGAATATTTCAGTATATAAAAAACTTGTACGTTGTTATTTTGAATACATTAGAAGTACACTGAAAATGAACCGATACCAGGAATGTTCATGCATTCAAGGAATAATAATTCACGATATTAAAATTAATTAGAGAATAACCCACGAGATACGATTGATTACGGAAAATATATCCTGAGTGAAATTAATGTTCACGAGGGATTTATTTTCCGTAATCAATCGTATCGAGTGGGTTATTCAACATAATCATTTTATTGGAATAAATCATGATAAACTACCGAAAAAC
>JAUTBV010170009.1:0-24006 GCA_032361325.1 Lepetodrilus fucensis | reverse complement strand
GTACAAACATGATTTTATGTATGTCAAGTGAATGTACTTTGCAGTTATAGCTAAGGACTAGTCCAAAACAACCATAACTATATGTGATATTATGCCTTTAAAGTCTAAGACTTTATTAAGACTTACCATTCCCATAATGACAAGGTAAAGTTAGTGTATGCTATTTCACTGACAAAATGACTTGCGTTGCGGCATCAAAAACACATGATCAATTTGGATACACATTAAAAAGATGGTTTAGTTAATACATTTAGTGAACAGTACATGATATTACCTTTACTACATAACATACTTTTCTAATGTAAAACTACCAAAAAAATAGTTCCACCATTCCTCAATAATATTATAGTATCGGTTCATCTAGTAACATACATTCCATTCGGTGTAACACATATGATGATATTCTGCTACTCATTCTGAACTACATGTATATATGTTAAACCTTGCTAGCATTATGTACACATTCAATCTGTCAAAACACCGCAATACAATTCCACGGTCAAACGCAAAGCCAACCTGCCTTTGCAACGCATGGATGATATATGTCAATATAGACATGCTTAGTACTTCGGCCAAAGAAGAAAGCAATCATACTCAGGCATACGACACCTGTATTCATCTGTATACGAGCAGAAACTTTGGACGGAATGTACAACATCAATAAAAGTCATCTATGCATAACAACTGCCCTATGGGATTCAATATTGTAGTATGGCCCACTCATGACGGATACTGTGTATGATACGCTACCATCCACGGTATATCGAAATATGAAGGATATTAATATAATCGATGTAATCATGATGCAGTTTTTATTGCAAATACATTTTGCTCTTTGGTTTCATTAGTAATTTAATTGAATGATACTCAGACATTAGATGTCTGTGTTAGTCAGAGGTATGTGTGACGGAAAGAGGTGGTGGGTGTAAGCACACACACACCACCACCACCACCACCACCATCACCACCACTACCACCACCACACACACGCCACACAACACAGACACACACGCCACACTACGACCACCACACACACGCAGACACACGCCACATCACACAGACACACACGCCAATCCACACAGACACACACGCCACACCACACAGACACACACGCCAAACCACACAGACACATACGCCACACCACACAGACACACACACCACATCACACAGACAGACACACACGCGCGCGCGCGCACACATACACACACGCACGCACACAACGTGTATACGCATACTGTAAAGAAAATAAAAAACTATGGGTCTACAAGCACGTGTAAGCATTGGTAGATTCTGTAACCCAACGCACTTTTCTCAAAAGTCTTATATCACCTACAAATGTATGTCAATGACGAATAGACCTGTGCTAATAACATATTTTCATTATATATATGTATAACAAACCTACCATCGTCTTATCTTATTACAGATCAGCGAGATCTGGAGATCCAGGAGCTCCGCATCCGATTTGGAAAAGGCTGAGTTAGAAAACGACGTCAAACAGAAGACCGAGGACATCCTGGTCCTAAACGCCATGTTGGAGAAGGTCAAGGACGAGTTGTGCGAGAAGCAGAAGTCTATCACGACATCAGATAGTACAATAAAGGAGAAAACCCGAGCCGTTACGAAACGTGACGAGATTCTACAAGAGCAGAACGAGGCGATCAAAGAACGAGATCGCCATCTTCAGGCCATATTTGAACAAATCGCGCATCGAGACGAGACGATACGAGATTTAAGAGAAGCATTGCGGAACCGGGACGAACGGCTAAAAGAAAAAGACGATATTTTGTGTAAACTTAATAGCAGTATTGAAAACAGACAACGTGATTTGAGAATTCTGAGTGACAAGATAAGAGAGAGTGCATCTAAGCTGAGCGATAAAGAAACTGTGATATCGGTGCTACAGCAACAGATATCTGAGAACACACACCGCGACACTGGGAGCGAAACCGACATAGAGAAAGAGAATGCAAGCCTTAGGGAGTCAGTTAGAACTCACCAGACAGATATGTGTAACATTCGCCACGAAAAAGAGCTGATTGGGAAAGACTTGGAGTCGTCTAAGAAGTCCCTCGATGCGGCGATGCTGTTATGGGACAAAGACAAGTCTTTTTTCGAATCAACAATAAACATTGCCGACGAAAAACTCAAATTATACGAAACTCTGCCTTCCATGAATAAACAAGACATTGAGAAAGCAATGAAATCAGACGCGCAACAATATTTCAAAGCTAAAGAAAACCTTGCCCGTGAACTTCATGATTGCAAAAAGGAACACGAAACTGCAATTAACAAACTGAAAGAAGAAAACATACGTTTACAAACGGAAGTGGCCGAACAGGGGAGACAACTTCTACAGGAAGCGGAAGCGAGGAGCAAACTTCTTCAGGATGTCGAGAGATTTTCGGCACAGGTGAGTGACCTTTTCTACTTGTATTCTACCTTTGGCGCACGATCATACAAACATTAGAAAGTACCGTTAGCACTTTAATTCTAACAAGACTGAGGAGCTCCAATTAGCTAAGGTATTCGGCAACACTTGACTGGTGGCCAGAAGGGCATCAACCTGTTGATGAAGTATGTATGCCAAGGAGCCGAGCAGCTGTTGTGTGTCCGGTAATCACCACCACAACGTGTACAGCGAACATCAACAGTGAAGTCCACCAAGCAAAACCTAATCTTCAGTTATGAGTTGTAGGGGAAACGCTTTTGTGTCTACTAAGCGTAGCATGTAGGGGGAAGCTTAGCAAGAGGTAGGGTGAGTTTTTACGTTAGTCCAATCTACGAGTCGTCTCCGGGGAGAACAGTCTTACCTTTTGTAGAGAACCCCGGTGTACCCCTCGTGTATATACGTAGATTGCAATAACACGAACAAGGTAAGATTAGAAAACAGATACTTATCCATATTAAACGTAAATCCATACAACTGAATATGATATCTTTGCTTTTCAAGATATAACACAACACCAGAATGTTCTTTATTCATGCCAATGTACTTATTTCAGCCAGCATTTCAGAACTGATATTTTGAGATATCCTATGTCGATTCGTGACAGGATGGATGATGCTATTTGAATTCCAGAATACACTCTCCCTACCATTATTATCGACAGAAACGTATTGCTTATTTTCAAGAACACTGACATACGTTTTCTTAACTAGTATCTCTCGTGAGTTCAAAGATACATGCCAAATTTACTAGCATCCAATACGTCCTTCCTGTGATTGTAAAGTTCTGACAATGATTTAGTATATGCAATTATCTCAAACGTCTGTTGACCTTTGCACTTACATACATGTTCTCTCGCCAAAATGATTGATCAATGCTTTACCAACTAGCGCTTCAAGCATGCCCTGTGTTGCGTTCAAAGACACAAGGGTTTACAAGCGGTCATATGCTGATTGAACGCACGCATGGTGAATGGGAGCACTTGTGCTATATGGATTGTATTCGTTATTTTATTCTAGTTCTTATCATCATCAGCAGCAATTATTATTATTATTATTGTTATTATTATTATTATTATTATTGTTGTTATTATTATTATTATTATTATTATTGTTTACTATTGTTAACGTTGTTCCTCTATCAGGCTCAAATGGCCTACAGGCTTCAGCAGGACGAGCGAGTAATGAGGGCGGAGTACCTGGGCATGAAGGTCCGCTACGAGACGCGCTTCGAGAAGATGTCCAAGGACTACTCCAAGATGATGGTGACCATCGAGAAGCTGCAGAAGGAACGCGACCTGGACAAGGCCATCATCCAGGGCATACAGAAGGGCATGGCCACCATCAAGGACAGCTACACGGCGGACCTAGTTAGATGGGAGGACGAGAAGGGGCGACTGGAGAGGCAGATCAAAGAGGTGAGAGGTCATATGTATTACAGAGAGACTCGTGTTCCGGTCCACAGAAACCTAGGAGAGACGTATCTCGCTAATTGTAGTGAATACCTTTTGGGCGTCGTCATTTAGTTGGGTCGTGATATGGCATTATGTAAAAAATCCTCCAATGGCTGTATTGAGTCCTATCTGATCTCCGAGAACAAACATTGTCTGCTTACTTCATGTTGAAATATACCTCTGAAGCACGACCTCAACAAATATCATGGCATTTTATCTTACCCATCTGCTGTTACAATGAAATGCGTCTACATATCCGTTTGCATGTAGCATGTAGCCTTTAACTTCTACAGGCAATCAGGATGTGTGTTGTTTGTAAAGTTGTATGCTTAATAGACAGGCGTGTAAAGGCGTGTAACATCTTTCGTTTAATTTAAACGTTTTACATCGACTGAAATGTAGTCTATTTTCTAACAGTTTCGGCTTTCAACCTATGGTTAATCAGCTTTTAAAAGGAAAGCAAAATATAATAGAGAAATGCATGCGCAACCTGAGATTGTATTACTTTCGTTATGGAAACAAACCTTGGCTTATGAGAAGAGGTGAGGATAGATTGCGCAAATAGATCCAGGGACTTACACACAGTGAGGGCTACACCTCCACCGTGGGCGATACACTGTTCTACAGACACGATATCCTTACCAAAATATATCACTTATCTACCAATTTATAATGACGCAAATTGTAAGAATAATGGTTAGGAGAAATTGAACGTTGCGCACACAACGTGGATTATGTTCGTTATGTATGAAGGCAAGATTCCATTCTACCAACAGAGATGTATAAATATACACGCTCGATGGAGTCACTTGGGAGTTTATGTCTTCAAAACATATTATATTTTTTGTCCATCACATGGATAAAGTTACCGCGCTTGTGTTATTACAAGTGCTGGAGTCCCATATGTTTCGCTCTCCCTGCCGACTGCCAACATTCGTAGTTCTTTCGCCTATTACCGGCGTGATACAGATATAGAATGGGCAGACTCATCGCACCAGGTACAGGGTATGTGAAGTCAAAAAAAGTGTCACTTAGCATTGCAGCAGAGCTGTACTGCGCGTCTCGACATTAACACGCTGGATGCCAAGTCATGTAATTTGGAAAGTCTAGATAACACGGATAAGACCAAGTACTAAATACTCTGGCAGATGGGGGAACTTGTTCAACGAATTAGTTCCTCTTCAATTCAAGCGGTTATTTGTGGACGAAGAATGTGTTTTTGTTATATACGTATTGCTCGTATAATGTTCACACTCTGTTCTAGTTCGTTTATATTTTATAAAACAGATAAACACATTTTTCTATGAACATAGGATTTGGTTAATGGATATGATATTTTATAATGCATTTACTTACTAGAATCAACGACAGTGAAACTATAGCCGATAGCATTCACAGATAGCTATTAAGTGACAGTAAAATATGGTATAGTTGTTCTTATGACCCTCATTTATCAGCGGGTGCATGCCTCGAATATACTATGTAACACCTTGATAGATATGTCAATGAAGCTCCCAAAGCAATTCTTATTTGGTAATACAAACCTTATTAGTAAAAGCATAACTGTTATGCATACAGGATTATGTTTAAATCTACTGAAGTAGTTTATCAAATACAACAAACATGAATTCCATTGGTGTTATATTGATTACGCTGTTACTAAGGTTTCAATTCCGGAATAAGAAATGCTTTAGGGAGCTTCAAGAGCGTGTACTATGTCTCTATTCGCATGTGCACAAGTGTTCTCACGAATACAACATTCGCGCTTGTATTACTGGTATCAGAATAACCGTAGATCTTCATTACAAGGAATTATTCGGGTTATACAATGTATTATCGTCATGCCTGCTCCCGCTGTTTGAAAATGCTAACAAGATGCGAGAAGTTAATGCTTTACTGCTCGCTAATATATGTAGGGTATCTCCCCCGACACAGGAACTTGATAACATACGACTCTTAACTGTCGACACTGCAGATAATTATGTTCATCTTAGAAATATAATAGATGTCTACCTTTAAATAGAACAGGAAACGCTTGCGAGTTTTTGGACCATTACTCTATGACACCTACCACGCAACGGAAATACTGTGGGCGGAACTGGAATAGATCTTTAAAAAGGGATTTTGTTTTACATTGGACAAACAAAGTATCACAACAGGATGTACACTTTTCAACATGTTCTAAAGAAAGAAACATTGATAATACTAATTTAAAAGCTTTCAAACATGCATACACATACTGTTTATGTTTTTTAAGTTCATAGGCATGCAAACAGAAAATCGCAGGTGCACCATTAGCATTTAAATTCATCATTTCTTTTTAAAACACAAATCTCAAGTGAGCATTATACCAGAAATGTTGAAAATAATGTCAGGGAAAATATATCATTAAAATAGTTATGGTGCATCTGAACTAGTTATTGCATGGCTTTCTAATTAATATCCTATATGCCTCTAACTGCATCTCCACAAGTGACTCAGAGCTCGACAGGAATCCGACTCCTAATAAGTCTCTAAAGTACTCATAGGTATCTACGAGTAACTCCGAGGTCTTCGGGAATAGGATTCCTATAGATCTCCAAATCACACATAATATTATGTCTCTAAATATTACATGCTAATTTCTCCCGTTCCTGTGTGTCACAGATCGAGGAGATGCGAGCACTGGCCGAGGACCTGAGGAAGAGGGTGGAGGACCTGAAGGAGCACATCTCAGACCAGGACAGACTGAGGACGGAGATGGTCAACAAGTTCGCCACTGAAAGGTCCAGGTGGGACATGGAGAGAGCCAACCTGACCAGCAAGATCAATCAGGTTAGGAGGAATCCCAGTGCTGCGCCCTAGATCCTGACTGTAGTAGTGTTGTTGTGTTTAGATCACAGACCCTGGTGTTCCGACCCTGGTCCAGATGATTCCACGTCTTACATCGTAGGCTGTAACCGTAGTGGTGTTGTTGTGTTTAGATCACACAGTCAGACCCTAGTCCAAATGATGCCGTGACTTGCATCGTAACTGTGACAGTGGTAGTGTTGTCATATGTTGACCATAGAGCCCAAACAAGATGATGTCACTGCATGTCTTGCATCGTAGACTATGATCTAAATACTTAGTATTATGGTGTTTAATTTTGTATAAATTCCAAGCCTAGTCTAGATTACTTATATTATGTCGGATGTCACATCCTGCGTCGTAGACTGTGATACATTGTTGTAAATACAGACTTACATTGTTGGTGAGTAATACAGGACGATATGGTGCAAAAAGGCTAAACTTCCGATGCGTGTTCTTGGAAGTTTACCCACTGATTTCCCCCGCCGGTCTGTGATAAACTATAATGTTGAACTGAAATGACGACCAAGAAAGTACACAAGGCAGACCTTGCCAAACCCATTTTTTATGTGTTTCTTTATAAATACGTTTGGAATGTATCATGTTTAACTGCGTGAACTTCTGATCTTCAGATCTTATATTTGCTTTCATTGAGATTGTACTCAATCTGGTGTCCGTTAAATGTTTGCTCACAATTGTAAACCTTGATATCATGAAACGGGAATTAGAAGTACATATACTTATACAACTCGTATATTTATAAGCTCTGCCTCTTTGAGAATCTCTGTGTAGTGGTGTTAGATATTGAGGTTGAGACCGAACATCTGATTTCGTTATTGAAAATATATGTTCCAAGTACATTTGAAGTGTACTTTTATAAGCAATCCAATCAACAAGTGTGCGATATACGCAGGTGTTCTACGGTAAAGCTGTGTTGATTTAAAATTGGGCTATTTTAGGGTAATTGTTACACATTCCTTGCATTCCAAGGAGTCCAATTAGCAAATCGCAAAGTTATTTCACACATCTGCTATCAACACTCTCAAACGACTACCCTTGATCGTTAAGCATCACTGATGCCGTTTCTGGTCTTTGTTCTTGTATAATTCCTTACTGCACTAGCTCATGCAGTTGTTGCAGTTATTCGTATACCCATTACACGTACACGCCTCGGATGGGTGGGTATTGTAACCTTAAAGGTTACATCTGCCGTACAAATCATTGTTAAGACTTCACCCGCACAGCGCAAACATAGAAAGCAAAACACAGGGGAATGTGTCAGTGATGCCAACACTATAATCCATGTGTTCATTGAGGGCAAACCCTAGGTGAAGATAAACCAGAATCTTAATGAACAGATGGGGCAATGGTAGCAAGGAGACGCCCACTAAAGTGTGATGCTGTGAGTAGGGATGGGTAGAACGTCTGGATGCCACACGTGGTCTTCATTAGACGTTAATGTATATTTGAATACTCACACATACAACACAAGACTGTTTAGCCTCATTTAGTAGTAGGAGATTTGGCTAATATGCTGAGTGTTTGAAGGTTGTTATAGCCGATACAGAGGTCGGTATTTGATGCTAATTAGCTATATGCGCCAACGGAAGTTAATATGCTACAGCTTACTTTTCGTTAACTTTTCAATAACCAAGGTTGATGATTTTGCAATTATTCCAGAACTGTGTTGACTGTAAATTAAAATGTATACATCTCAGTGTTCTACATGATGTTCTACAAATTAACTCCCAAACTTACCAAATACTTTCATATAATTGAATCATACGTGGTTTTACACGTTCATGAATAAATGGTATTGATATGATTCATCGTGGGATTGTTTTACAATGAATTGACGAGTGAAATAAAACACACAAACAATGTATTCTTCAGATTTAGTTTGTATATGCGAAAGGCAGCAATATGCATCCACATGATAAGAATGCACGCGATGAGAAATGATACAATGGCAAGAATCGACGAAGATGTTTGCAATGAAAAGAATACCCCCAACGATGAATTATAAGCGCATTAGGACTTAGATGGAAACGGTTCAGTATTTGATCAGTGAAACATACTATTTGACTATAATTTATAGCGCTGAAAGGGCCAAACGTTATAGGGTGTGTCCAACTTGTTGGGGCCATCAATCACACGCCTTAACATGAAGTATATCATAGTGTATCACACACCTTATTAACTTACTATGACATAAATGCAAATTTGGCATCAGTCTTCTGGTCCATACCATCTGGTCTGTTCAGAGCATCGTCTTGTCAAGCTGATCTCAGGGTTCAAATGATCCCAAACCATGCTACGCTGGACACATACATAGATAGAACTGGTGTTGACCTAGGCATCCTTTCTCATGGCTCTCCTACCCGCTAAGAGAAAATATAGCTTTATTTGCAGTACATTAGCTATCGGCAAAGAGAGCGTTATGGTTTCTTAGTGGATAATAGAGCTTTGTTTATACTAAGAGACAATAATAGCGCTCTCGTATAGGAATCTCGTATACGCAACATGGCGATCGGGTACTGTGCTATTGTCTCTTAGCGGAAATGACAGCTTCGGGTATCGATAACGACGTTAATATGTTCACGTTGTTGACAGGGGTTCCTCTGTATGAAGCTTGGTAACTATAGTAACCTTACCTCCAACCCTATCCATAGACGACACCATCGCTAGGGTTTAGAGATAAAGTTTAGTACAGAAAATCACTGGAGGAAGAAGGCGGTAATGAGTCCTTTGTGAGGTCACGAGGTTAACATACGTCAAACTTTTCTTTACCAGATGGAGGAGAAAGTCTCAGTAAACTCTCGCGCACAGACCAGGTTCAAGGACATCCGGAGTAACACAGAACTGTCGTGGGAGAAGGAGAGGGCGGAGCAGAAGAGACTCCTGGAGAAGGCGCACAACCTTGCCCTTGACCTTGAACAGCAGCTCAAGTCACGTGACGAGGCGTACACCCTAGAGCGGCGTGACCTTCTGCGGCAGCTGGAGGAATCGAAGAAGGCGTACAACCGGGAGAAGAGGGAGCGTGACATCGCAATGTCAGAGGTCAGGGTTCAAATTGTGTAGGGAAAAGGGTTATGTGTCCTGTTCGAGGATCCTAACAAAATCCTCTCAGGACAGTTTCATCTCGGGTGTCCTGCCAGGGAAGTAACATTGGCACACTAGCCATGTCTTCATGAAGCTCTGGTAGCCATTGTATACGAGGCTATTACAATCTCCTAAATAGTATCCTATATTTGGCAACGATGCCATATACTCTAGGACTAGGGGATCATAGTAGAATTCAGATTCTAATTAAATGTTATCCTAATTTATTTTTAAATCAAGTACCTTTTAAGATATCTTGAACAATCATTTGGTACAGCAATATATATGGATGCTATCGTTGAACGTTACATGGATGACTGGATGCTCTTTAGTTCATCCATTTGATTTTCGGAGAGTGTACAAGATAACGTGGTTAACACATTATAATAGCAATAGTATGTTAGCAGATTTATATATCGAAATTAACTGTAATTTCCAAAAGGCGAGAGCTCGTCATGTGATTAGCATTGTTTAATATCGTTATCATTGTTGAATATAATTATATTGCTGTATACATGTGTATACCTTATTTATATTGGAAATTGATTCTTGTTTCAGTACGAGTGTTGCGGGAAGAAGTTCGTAGCCTTACAGAAGCGAAATCTGGAGCTTATTGACAGACAAGACAGAACACACGAAGCTCACCAGCGGGAACGAAACGAGTTACTTCGCCGCCTATCGGATTCCAAGCATACGCATGCGCGTGACGCAAAGCGCGTGTCAGACATCTTGAGCAACGTACGTGCTTACATCATCATCTCATAATTCCTTCATAAATAATTAATGAAAGTGCAATCATGGTAAGACGATAATTGAAGCGGTATGTAGCGTGCATCATTGGAACATTCTTTGCATACAAGCAATTCCGGTGTTTTTCTTTACTTTGTAGTGCTAGTTTTATGTGAGAATCATTCAATATGTTCCAATCATCTTAAAAGAGTTAAGTATACTTTTCTCCCACGTGTAGTTGGTACGGTTGAGAGAACTCGGGACCCTGTTGTCCAAGGATGGAAGCGAGTTCAACTTCTTGGAAGGGTCAGAGGTCAAGGAAATGAGCCAATGGGAGCAAGAGGCGGTGAACATAGACAAGGTAAGCAACTCTTCTGTGTGTTTTAAATAATAATAAAAGTATATATTACATTTCGTCAGCTAAGAACTACGTTGTTCTAAACGTCAGATGTTTTATGAAATAGTGGAGATAGAACTAATAGATTGTTCGATAAAAACTATTGTAATTTTGATTTGAAACTTTGCAATCTTTGGGGAAATGTAGATTATCATCTTAGAAATTAGAAATTATACCTAACTCATTGTTTTTCGAAAGATAGACTTAGAACAACGTGGTTCTCAGCTGACGATTTGTCTCAGAATACTTGTATATGATGGTGGTTTGCGGCAGACAACGAACCTGCAAAACAAAGGGACTAGTTACTAATGTTATGCGGTCTTTTAAGAATAGTGTCCCGACTCTGATATGTATTGAGGCATGACATGGTATTTTATACTTTCAGACCGTGGTAAAGTACGTGAAAGAGGTAAGAATGTTTCTTATTTCTTTCAAATAGTTCATTTCACGTCAATAACAATGGTTCAATAACAACTCTGTCTATTTAGTTCAGACAGTTCCTAAATGAGGTACACTATTTAACACCGATACTTGAAACCCTGTTGAAATAACAATACTCACAAGGCCATGTTTTTTGTATTGTGTACTGGGTTCTTTTTCCAGAGTACTTCACTGAAGGTTAAACTTAGAACTCATTATTTCCCATACAAATGTCTTCGTACATATCTATCTAACTACATTTCCCCACTCCACCCTCTCTCTCTCTCTCTCTCTCTCTCTCTCTCTCTCTCTCTCTCTCTCTCTCTCTGTCTGTCTGTCTCTATCTAGCTATCTAACCCTCTCACTCATTCAGCACCCCACCCCACTCCCGATATTGCATTTCATGACGTAGCCACTCCTCTGTTTTCTTCGATACACTTCAAATTATGTGTTTACCTCAAGCAAGTGAACATGCCGACCTCCCGCTAAATGTTTGGTATGTTTCGCACCCTACGTCACTACGATGTCTGTCTAGATAGACGGTAGCAACAAGAGATGAAGGTATCTCCCAGACAGTACCACGTATACCTGTCTCCATGACAACATTACACGCCCACGCAGTCGTACACATGGCATACATCTAGCGAGGAGTATAAAATGTTAGGATCGAATTCATCCATGTAGTCTTTAATGAGAAGGAAGTTTCAACATGAAGTAGGAGAGATGGTCTAAACGTGTCATCACTCTGTTTGAAGTGCAATCTAATAACAAAACTATAAAGAGTCAATATTTTCCGAATTGCAATAGCGTATATAGTTTGTTTTAGAAGCTAAGTGTATTTACAGGGGAAAAAAGATAAATTTGATTAAGGAAATATTTGGGTTTAGAAAGAAACAGAATGTGTACCATATTTCCACGAAATGTAAGTGAAATAGGGAGTGATTAATTATCACGAGAGATAATACCCCACCAAAATGGACTGGTTTTTAAAGAAGTTTGATATTAATGCTTCCAATATCGTTCAAAAAACATAAAAATTGAAATTAGTTTCAGCAAAGACTTAGAAAAATCAACATAGCTAAGATAAACTGTATAGAATTATGGAGCCATACCACAATTTTCATCAAGAAGAACTAACACATAAAGCATCACACCTGTAAGTTGAAAGTAATTCTCTTGTGTATAGCTTCATAAACCATAGTTCCCATGGCCTACGGAAATATATAAATACAGTTTGATGGACAGAATAACAACTGATTTAATGTATATCTGTTGTTTTTGTGTGTGTGTGGATGAATAGTCCGTGTATTTATACCAGTCATCCTCGAAAAACCCCACTATCTTTGAAGTATTGAATCACGAAAGTTTCGCGCCTCGAACGTTTCCAGGGGTGCATTCAAAGTGACAAAGGCTTGTGAGCGGCATACAAAGGGAATTACTATGTGTCTCAAGGGTTGTATGAACCGTACATGGGACAGGGGACTAGTTTAAGCTCAACGGCTTTCTCAGCCGCGTGATGATTGAACGCATCCCAGGTAAACGGTATCCTCACACAGACACTGCGTATATATATCTTGTAATCCTCACACAGACACTGCGTATATCTATCTGTGTAATCCTCACACAGACACTGCGTATATATATCTGTGTAATCCTCACACAGACACTGCGTATATCTATCTGTGTAGTCCTCACACAGACACTGCGTATATATATCTGTGTAATCCTCACACAGACACTGCGTATATCTATCTGTGTAATCCTCACACAGACACTGCGTATATCTATCTGTGTAATCCCAGGTAAACGGTATCCTCACACAGACACTGCGTATATATATCTGTGTAACCCCGCCACTGAGAAGCACATCTGTTGGATGTTGCCCTTATGCTTAAATATCTGATATTGCCAGTTGGGGAAAGTAGCTCTATTACTTTAAAAGGTTACGACTATTTATGACCACGAATAGATTACATTATTGTCGATTAGAGTTAAGTGGCCAGCTTGTATATAAGTCATGGGTTACACTGTTGTTACTTGAGTGTACGAGCCTATTGCGAAGTGTCTAGATTACGTAGTTATCTTGCATATCCAGCAACGTAAATTTAGTCGTCGTCATTATCATCTTCTTCATCGCTGTCCGCATGTAAAGCAACCTTTGTGAAAGATCTAGCTAGATTATTCTGTAATTCATAAGCAGTACAAGAACCATGCTCGAAACACAGGTCATTGTGACCACACCTAAATTCCGTTCGAGGACGTGCCACAAACTGCACCAATACTTAGCCAATAGTTTCTCTTCTGTATCAACCATGCAAGTCTAGTATGGTCAATTATATGAAACACAAAGCTTGTGCTGGTTCATTGTTATACATGGAACAGATGATCGGTTATTCAAATCAGTATTCATTTAGTGATTTATAAGGAAATATATGTTCATGTATATAATGGAATCTTCAATTTTACCTAGATGTATGTTAATGTTTACCTTGCTTTGGTCCACAATTCCAAATATAGAGATAACATCTTGAAGTTGCCGGTAACTCTCTACCCGTGTACGACAAAGGGTTATGTTACACATCACAATACCGATAATACTAATTAATGAAAACTGCACATTACATGTACATATACATGCATGTTTACATTGTGATATACTGGTATTTTATGTGAAGAATAGTGGACTAATTTGCCTCATGGAGTCATTGCAAAATTGGCGTCAATATAATATGTACTACCGCTATACCGTGAGGTATGTTGGCAATCATAATCTGACGATATGTTGTATAGATGATAGCATCGGTGGTCGTCCATGTCGCTATGTATATGTGGCTGTTTATGATTGTTTATATTATTTCCAGGCTCTAGTTGATATTACCACCGCCGCAGATGCTCTCGGTAAACACGCCAGTACACTCAGAGAAGATCGGACCCAGATGCGCAGGTAAATGTTTTATTTTGCAATAAACAAACAGTTTCAACCAACTGTGAATGAACATTCTGTAGACATCGTTATAGACGTACACAACGCATCACGAGAATTCCGTTTAACGCAAAATTATCCAGTTTATCGTGCATGGTAATCAAGGCCCTAATTCTTGAAATGTCGTAAGTCCTAAGGGGTTAGTAACTAATAAGTACTATACTAAGAATTTGCCTAACTGTTCTTTTTTGCTTATGTTAATCTTTGAATAGATAGATTATTACTAAGTAGTTCTTAGAAAAGAGGTTTCGAGGATACGGGGCCATGACATCTGATATATATACATTTGGGTATTTTCTAGGAGTTTGTCGAGTTCAGAGATTGACCTTCTGAAGGAAGAACTGACAGATCTGCAGAAGGAAGGTAAAGACGTGTTCAGAGAAAGCATCAACAAGCCATCGTACTCATCACATGGTCCGACCAGATTGCTTAAGAGCGGGATATTCAACACCTCCGCGGTTAACGTCGTTACAGGGGAGCCTGAGAGTCGCTACCAGTTCGGTCGATCGAGTCAGAGTCCTCCCTCGTACTCCTCCGGAACCAGGAGCGCCCAGGGATCGCGGTCCACCACCCCTGATCCCAGCGCCGCTCTGTACGTCAACCAACCTCTCACACAGTCTCCGTACATCATTCCTTCAGCAGCAGCATCAGGTGGTCGTGCAGCAGCCAGACCCAAGACCCTCCAGAAGAGCCTGTCAATGGACGCCGCTCCAGCCTGCAACCTCCTGACGTCACCGGACCAGCGGTCATCCGTGTCCGCCGGAACTACTCCCACTGAACATTATCTCCCCTCGCACCTGCTGTCGTCTGACGAGGGGGTGTCGCTGTCACCGCCTCAGGACGGAAGTCTAGAGCGGGTATCTCCGCGTTCGGCTCGACGCAAATTTTTCGAGGAGAGACCCGCCTCCGACATCGGCTTCCTGTCTTGGCCGGAGCGGAAGCGCAACACGACGGTCGTGCATCATCAGAAGCAGTCCAGTCTCCCTGATCCTTCCGAGATAAGGAAGGTCGCTGAGGAAGACTACTCGCTTCTGTCAAAGTCCGAAGCCCACCCCACGTCACAGATGAAACCGTCTCGGTCGTGGGACGAGAAGATGCATTTCCGAGTCAACCAAGCTGATCCGAAACCTGGCAGTTCACAGGATCAGCGAGAACAGACGACCACTAAGCCCCTGAATGCAAAGGAAAAGAGACGGTTCTTCAAGAAGTCGAGCAGCTTAGAGAGTCACGTGGGAAGCTCTCTGGCGAGGATAGGAACTCAGGCAATGCCTGTAGCTGCTCCAACTGGGTTTACACCCACAGGTCTGTGAGATGGCAAACTTCCTGTATCATTTACCATAGTAAATACGTACGTTGTATGGAGGTTATCTGGTACAGTTACACATGTACGTTACACTATGGAATGAGAAACGATTTAATTCATTATTTTCGTGTAAATAATTACAACGTTGTTTCTCAAAGTTTCGAATTTCTAAATCTCTCTTATTCTCTATTCCTCTTGATTTCATCATGGCGCAGTTGTTATTCGATTATCATAACTACTGATTATCTTTTTCTTCTTCTGCATATTACTTCATACTACTACTTGTAATAATAATAACAATAATACATACATACCATGAGTATATATCTCCAGGTTCATGCTTATTACCTGTCCAACGGCGCATCATGAATAAAATATTAAACTTCGGGCTGTTTATCGATAACAGTATTTACAGACTTGTTGTCAGTCGTTGAAACTGTGTTGTTCCATTTCAGATATTTTCGCATCGATGCGGGGAAAATTCAAGTTTCATTTTAAGAAATCCAAGGATAGCAAAAGTTCCCAGAATATATCCCAATCCTCTTCCTCACCCGAATCCCCATCAACAACCTCACCCGTCCCGCATGATTCCACATCTACACCAGCAACAACATCATCAACAACAGCTGAACCATTCCAGGAAGGCATGACGTCATCAGCATGTCAAGAAACAGAGTGTGCCAAGATGCCCGACATACTAGACCGAGCAAGGACGGAGGTACGTACAAATAAATACTAGTGTACTGCGATATACTTTTTGGAGGTTTTTCTGTTTTCAATTGCTCCGAACTGTTCAACTAGATTTATTTGAAAAATTACTTAAGCATGTGCCAAGCAGAAATAAATATAATATATATCGAAGTCATTAGTCTGAGTGCAATAGTGTAATGGTTACATACCCTTTATACTCATTGAATGGTTGTCACTCTATGTCCCTTTTTAATAACACTCAAGATTCGATAATGTTAGGTATCCGGTGGTGTTAAAGGGTTAATTTGATGGCAATTATAGTAAATTATACCCGTATTTATGTACTTAAATTCCTATATTGAATGTACTTCTGGGATAATGGGTAACATGTGTTTTCAAAATACCAATTCTTACCATATTAGGCGCCAATGCAAATACCAAGAATCACTCATTACAATTTATTAGTACCCACCGATAGCATGGTTCACAATACGTGATAACAACAATTAATTAATTTCATATATATATATATATATATATATATATATATGTTATAGGATCAAAGGGGAAGATCTCCGCGAGAGTCGCATGCATCGGGAACCATGGCACCGGAAGTGAGATGGAGGTCAAGGTCAGCAGAGCGCCCCCAGTCGGCGAGATCTATGATCACCTCCGACGTCATTTTAGCAAACCAAGTGTGGCAATTCAACGAAACAGCAGTATAGTTGTTAGTTATCGTATTGACTTACCACTTCTCTTAGACATTACATTCAAGTTGTTTTGTTACATGAATTAAATTAATGTGGCTGGACCTAACAGTTATGTCATCAGTGGAACAAATTAGCATCATCTAGTCATATGTTTAAATGTCATAAACAATGTATGCAATAACAATGTGTGAACATATAGATTTGTTTGATTTTGTGTTATGGTTTGGCTCTCAAACCAGGTTTTCCAACTGTATAACAGCAATGTAATTATTGTAATGTCCACATGCCATTTGGCAAACAATATGTAATGTCTAATATCAACATATTGTATTAAGTATACTCTCTTGTGCACAATGTGCACGTATAATAATAATATATACCTGCTATATATATATATATATATATATATATATACAGACTGTTGGAGTGCTGTGGTCTTGGATAATACTGTGCAATGTCAGATGTCTTGTGTCCGTCTAATAACGTACTGTTAAGGCTTGTTGCTTGTTTTTAGAAGATCTCAGTCTCTTTTGACAAAGATCCATTCTTGCCGGGCTTGATGGATAAGTTTGCTCACTACCTGTGTGTATTTGTGTGTCTGTGTGTTGTGTTATGATTATTGCCTTGACGTTCTGTCAGTAGGCGTGTCACTATTACTCTCATGACGTTATGTCAGTAGCGTTGTGAATACCGCATAAGTAATTTAATGTGGTTGTCCTGTCAGTAGGTTGTGAGTCCTCCAGATGGTTGTCATATCAGTAGGTTGTGATTGTTCCAGATCGCTGGAGTACGATTTTTTTTTTATGGATGTGCAAAATAACATCCTTATCAAGTTTAAGATTGGGGTACTGTATATATTTTTGTTTTTAAATTTAAATACAAATCTGACTTGGTAAGGCGAATGATGTTATTAAGTAATATTTGGAATACGAAATATATATGATGATATTTTCGATGTATCTGTTAAGTTGACACCAATAGATAATGATCCCTTCATATTTAAATTACATGCATGTACTAGATTAACTAGTCTTTTTCAGCTTGATGGATATGATACTAAGATAAAGATATTCCCATTTGAATGTTTACTTATAAATGCATATATTTATTGCATTTTTGCAATTTGTATTCATCTAAAGACACATTTCACATTCACGTGAATGCCGTCTGAGATATTTAAATTATTTATTTGAACTGTGTAATAATATTTAAACTATTTATTGGAAGCGTATGAACTATGTAAATATACCACGGCTATGGTGTGAACTTAAGGAATACATAATCTCTGCATTATTTATTACTAGATTAGATTAATTCATGTGTATGTTTACATGTGGATCTTGTATCTTGTTTCTGGATTGATAAATTGTAGATAATATAATAAATAAACAAAAATGTTATTAAATGGGTGATACGAGTATAACATTGCTGCCATTTTTATTCATAGTACAGTGTATTAAGAACGCCTTAAATAATGAAGATGACATTTTATTACCTCCTAGTTTTAATAAAATTAAAGTTACAACAGTCAACACACATGCTTTGTATGAAATGTCGTTCTGATAAAAAGAAGCCTAGTAATACCTAAATGTACATTGTGATTTGCGTTGTCTGTATTGGTATATGTTCTGTATAACAATGTATAATGCATACTTTTTTTTATTGTAGAACATGTTAATTTCAAGAAAATCATGACAATGTCTATTTAATAATTACTAGTAGTATGTTCTAACAGATAATGAAACAGTGTCACATGCATGTGCGTATATATTTCCAGAACACAATTTAGATCAAATGACAATGTAAATGGTCATATGAATTCCAGTATGAAAAGTAAATGCAACATGTATTAGATGGTATTAAACCTAAACAATACAAATCCACCCCTACAATACATCGCCAGTACAACGTATATTAAGCAGATAATCAGGTATGGCGTATGTCACACGGCGTGTCAAGTGGGTATTCCGATAGATAAGCAACGTTCAATGTTTGTAGCGAGAATGTTTACCAATGTCAGTGTTGATATTGTCTCTAACCTCGTCCACAGCGTACAATGCTAATCAAAGGTCAACCCAGATTATAGATTATAATATAATACGGTGCTTACCGCGTGTCATGAGTATTAAATTATTGAATATCATCATGACGTATGGTTACCTGTCTAATTTATGATGACTAGACGTACTGATTGGGGTGGTATATACGTTGGCTGTATTCGATTCAACTTATCGATCAACCCTAGGGTGACACTCGAGTGATGGAATTACTAGAACACCTCGTGTTTAACACGAGAGAGGTCATATTCCAAACTTTACCAAGCTGGCGAACGAAAGTACGGGAGCATTAAAACAAATACTAAATATTTGTCTGATTTAACATGTTGACAATAATTACATTCAGGGTGAGAAAGCAGTTCAGTCGAAGAAGTGAATCAATTTAATTAATAATTATTATTTGTTCACACATTGAATACTCCTGTCGTTCAGTTCAAGCAGTCGCTGCTGTGCTTGCTCCTCGATCGAGTTGTGAATCGAATACAACCATTGTCTGCCTTTATCACACATGTTAACTGTCTTACTGTGCACGAGTTGTTTGTTTACTTTCTAAGCCAATGCATGACTTTGCTTTTAAACTTGCAAGGTACATACTTTCCCAGATAAAGGCACAAACACATGTACCACGTTACTAACAAAATAATGCGCTTACACAAATTAAACACAATGTCCACATGCTTAATTCAGCGTGAACAAATACCCACATTATAACATAACATGGGACTTTATTATATTTGTAGAATACTGTTGATGTAAATACATGATGTTCTGGACCCGATTTTGTAACACTTTCCCTCGAATTAGAAATAAAAATTTCTATTAAACCCGGCGTTGTTTTTCATGTTTTGTGAATTGAATGACTAAGGAAATAAACAACATCACGAACAGAAATACACATGCATCAGAAAGGACACGGAAACATGGATACGAAAAAATAGCGTTTATTTTCTAAATATATAACAAATATGTAGTATAGTTGCATCAGTACTGTGTATATACCGTGTATACAAAGGAGAGATTAAAATAGTCAGAAAATATAAGTAGAATGTTAATGTAATAATGAGTATTCAAATGTGGAGCAATATCTCATTCTTTGATAGCCAGCCTTCTCCTGTACGCAACAGCATTAGCAAAGGTAGCCGCAACCAGGTAAGCGATATTACATGTAGGTCTCGCTAAACATGAAGTCAGGGTTATCGTTCGTCATATCAACAGCCTGATCATTATATTGTATAGTTGTGCGACAAGAGCATTAGACATACCCTGTATAGGAGGTAGACGTTTTGTAGCTAGTTCTAAATAGTATATTCCATATATATCATGCACACACGTTCGCACACACGTTCGCACGCACATACGCTTTCTCACACGCACGCACACATGTGCTCTGTTATTATGAATGTACAAGTGTCAACATAGAAGTATCATAGAGGCGATGCTATTAGATGACTCGCGTCCAATACCGTACGTCCAGCTTCCCTCCTTACAACAGATTGATATCTCCGCACTGGTAGAAGACTGCTGGTGCATCCGGGTTCTTGGTTACGTAGGTCGTCTGCAAGATACATGTCACGTGTTATAGGCTTAGCACACTGCAATGGGCTACATAACTAGGCATACACTATTACGTATACAAATCACTAGAGTTTAGATTATAACAGAGGTCCTTGTTTATACAATGTTCTCAATTGGTCATTTGAAATCAAATTTAGACGAGAAGATAAGTAACGGAATTACCTGGATAATATATGCGCCTGGCCTGAAATAAACAGACAATGACATGGATATATATATGTTGTTTAATATTGACAGTAGTTAGCATGTATGATGAGCAATGTATAATCAACAGTGTAACTCTGTTTCAAGTGAATCACAGCATACATGTATATCTCAAACAATGACCATTCAGGCCAATGTACATAGCATAATCTCCATACATGATACTAGTATATAACACTGAGAATGAAAGCATGAATATACAATAGTCTATATCATACCGTAGTTGGGGTAAACAAAACCTACGATACTATAAATTTATAAACATGTTTGGTATTATAATGTCTGGACAAGTAGCATAACTATACAGAGAGGGTAAGAACTATTTTGGTTTATGATATGAATACTAATAAGTAATCAGTAAATTTGTTTTTATAATATGTTTTTTTTTAAATTGTGGCTTAGAGACGCTGTCAAGATGTGTTCACATATCCCGGCTTGTCAGTTCGTGGTAGGGGGAAACCCGAAATATCGATAGCATCGAATGTTGCAGTAAACCTGCGAGGACTGGCTGATACTGCCTGACGGACTATGACCTCAGTAAATTGAAATGCCGCATACTAGGATATATGGTATTCCAGTCAGTGTCCACATAACGCATCAGATCTTACTTGTTGTTGTGTGGAATGGTAACATTGACAGATCATACACATAAGGCATCAGATCTTACTTGTTGTTGTGTGGAATGGTAACATAGCATACACATAAGGCATCAGATCTTACTTGTTGTGTGGAATGATAACATTGACATAGCATACACATAAGGCATCAGATCTTACTTGTTGTTGTGTGGAATGGTAACATTGACAGCGCATACACATAAGGCATCAGATCTTACTTGTTGTTGTGTGGAATGGTAACATTGACAGAGTATAGGGTCAGTGAAGGTTCTCCCTTGTCAGCAATCCTCGCCAGTCCAGTCAGTTGTCCTTTCTCAGGTCCGAAACTTACGTCGAAATATCCCTGTAAAACCAGACAGTCACCATCTTTATACACGCATGACGACGACGCCCTCACTGTACAGACATCTCGGATAGTATTACTCAGTGACATCATATCATTATGCCCAGCTCTGACCGTCGTATCTGCTTCGATACTACGTCATCACGTAAGAAAGTTCAGGTGGATCACGGTGACCGCCAAAGGATGGAATGACCAAGAGGGGTGGGGGGTGGGGAGGGCGGAAATGTCTTACGATTTACAAATACTAGTACTAATATTAAGAATTGCATTATCGTGATTCATATGATCTGCAATCCTGGATATGAATTTTGTCATGAAATTCTTCTTTTGTTTTATTTGGCGCTTTTCCTCGAAACTGTGTACATGCACAGCTCTTTATGGCATCTCCGGTTGCCTTCAGCATGAAGTGGGTTAGAATGAATGTGGCGGGTGTTAAGTAGATAAACGTAGAGTACACCGACATTATTATATTAAAAATAACTTCACTATTTGCATGTAACTGAATACATTAGTGTCCTTACAGGATTAGTTTTGAGCCAGTGGTCAAGGTTCTTCTGGAAGGTAACAGTAAAGTTTTGACCGCTCCTGTAGACAAAAAGCAATAATACAAAAGTTACACAAGTTACACAAGTGTTTAACCGTATGGACTGTGGATTAATCCATAGTGTGCCTGTCTAGTATTGTATCTGCAGTTGCCTCCCACATATAACAGCTTAATCAGCAGATACGATAGTCTGCATTGTGGTCAGTAGAAGGTGGTATTTTGAATCTTAGCATACACAAAGATAATGTGAAAGAAATTATGTTTTATTTACGAAGATAATAATTTTCCAGAATAACAAAATATATATATCCTACGTGTATATATTAATTATTGTATGTATAACTGTTCTGACGGAGTCATTGTCAAATATGTTTCGTGACAATTTTCTAGATGTTTTATGAAGTGCCAAATTTAACAAAATAAATAATGTAAACAAATAAATAGTAAATCAAATTCTAAATTAATTTGACCACGAAACGTCTTTGTATAACTTAAACTGCAACCAAGAATAAGTACATATTAAAATAGTCAGATCGTATATGTCATCTTCCATTCTCACAAGCTGGTATATAGTGTCCACTAACTACTGCTATGTAACGAATACGATAACTTGTGATCTATCGTACGAATAATGTATTAAGATCCATACGACGCTCTACGTAGTACAGATTCACGCATCTAACTATGTTATGTATATGTAAGGTGGGTAAACTTGAGGTAAATGTATTATTACTTCAGCGTAACAGAGTTTCCTGCAACCCGGCTTCCGCACGGCATCTTCACCAACATACAGTCATCGGCGCCTGTAACAACAGCATATATATACATCAGTCCGTGGTACTGGTTTACTGGGTAGGTGTACACACGTTGGTGAACATTATATGACGGCGTATTAGTATATGGCAGGAGGAAACCCGCAGCATCCGTAGCACTGAATGTTGCAGTAAACCTACGAACACCGGCTGGTACTGACAGACCAAGGATGATAATTGCATTGCCATAGTAGACAGTGCATCCTGTCATGATCGATTCAGAATGTCATCCTCTATGCATAGGCTCGGTGACCGCTATTCCATATGTTACGTCTCTGTAAGTGTGTATGTTCTTGCGTATGCTAGTACAGTATGAGGCATATTACTAAACATAGTATGAAGGTTTAGAGCCGCTTGTTTAAAACATACATGTGCATTTTCTGCCATGCTCTGCCCCTGTAGTGGCGAATACATAGGGCTGTTATTATGTTCTAGTGCATGGATACATGCAGTCAAGGACATATGACTTATGAGGCATATTTACTACAATAAGTCCACCTACAGCTACATGTACGTATATATCATTTAAGGCATATAATTTTAAGCATACGATTTCCTTTCCTCGGGAAAGATTCAATGTGTTCTAGTTATAGCAGATATCAAACACAATAACACCATACTCATGTGTTATAACATGTAGCATACTATACGTATGTAATATACTGTAAAACTTGAGAATTACGTTGACGTTATATGTGTCTATAGCTTTCGTAATATTAAAGGCATAATATCACAGATATTTATGGTTGTTTTGGACTAGTTCTTAGCTATAACTGCAAAGTGCATTCA
>JAUTBV010169898.1:0-21186 GCA_032361325.1 Lepetodrilus fucensis | reverse complement strand
AGAGAGTTACGACACTCGTGGAATGATTGTTAGAGCACCTTTACGTTAACATAGAGAGTTACGACACTCGTGGAATGGGGGTTTGATCTTGAGAAACAATTAAGATCTCACTGTCAGGTCTGAAACACAAAGCAATGACATTCTGTGTACCTTTGTTTTGTTGGAGGTACCGTTATAGTCTGTGGGCTACATGTGAAAAACACACACATATGAATTTTGAGGTGATGTGGGCTATCTGACAATTTACACAATATAAATACAAAATAAAATAAGACCATCTTACCAAGTTACTCTTACAAAGGCAATGTTAGAAATCTGCATTAAATCTTGCCTCACATTTTTTGTGCAGATGAAGTTATTTCGTATATTATTACTTATAAGTTAATATGTACGTAATACAACACTGTTGAATTATGCGACGTAAAGCATGAAATCAATCAAAGCTAACAATACCGTAATCATTATATACTATTGATTTTTCACATTTTAATGTAATTTAAAACCTAACATTTGTATCCCAATTTTTACCGGGACTGCACGTACCTCCATTATTTACCACATGGGCTAAAAAGAAATAGGTGGAAATTTGTCTTTTAATCCATGGGTTGAATTTTCCTAATGAGAATACAGTAACTAACACAACTAGCTTTTTCTAAATTAGCTCTGGGTAGTTTTAATTTGTTTCAAATTGTGTTCAATCAAAAAGGCTCATTTCCATATTCCTTGGCTTAAATATCACCCTGTAGGATTCGTTTTGATCCTGTCAACAATAATGTCAATATACACGTGTCCATTTTCAGATTCGAAAAAGCAATCTCAGATGGCAGCACTGTCCAAGGAGAGGGACAACCTTCAGAGCACAATCAGAGCGTACAAGTCCATGTTTGAAACCCAGCAGCAGCTACTCAGCGAACTCAGAAGTACGTCACTTTATCCCAGGTCTAGGAAATAAATAATAAGTTAGCCCGTTAGTGTGCCGTTCTGTTGATGAATTCTGTATTGATTTTCATCTGGGATGATCGTAATAGAACAAATAACAGGTGGGTCTGTAAAAGATTTCAGTTTGGTTTTTTTAAGAAGAAATTCCTAGCAAACTCCCTGTTCATGAAAACCATGTTAATTTTTGTAATTTATATTTGTACCTCGTATGCCGAGGTTCTCAGCCTGAGTGAATAACAGTTCTGTTCTGAGTAATTTTGTAATTTGTTTTGCTGACGGAATGTTTTCTGATGAATTACTGTTCTGGTTTCAGTTTCTTCGCACGAAGCGACGAGGGAGGAACAGAACATTCGAGGAGAACTGCGGAAACAGAACATTCCAGCCACTCAGTTACAAGATGTGAGTCAGGGAGAGGTGGTTGGGTTAACACAGTGGTTGAACTTCAGTGCCGAAAGTGCAGAATTTGAACCTGCCCCGGGGGGCCCTGCATCATTGGTTATGGGGGCAGGTGGTAGCGCAGTGGTAGAATGTTTGGACATCGGAGCCGAAGGTCCTGAGTTCAAATCCCACCCCGAAGGTCCCGGCATTAATGTTCGCGAAAGTTAATACTTACTTTAGATTGCATTCACATATTTTATTCAAAGGAAAATGCATCTATTTTATTTGGAAACTTACTCTGTTTTATAAATGAGATGGAAAATAAGTGCACATAGGTGCATTGACTGGGGTGATAATGCAGCTATGAGCATAGTTACCCCCAGACCCCTAGTATTGCAGTATCCTTTGCACACTGATATTCAGTGGCTTTCCTATAAAAACTTATTTTTAGTGTTCTCATGGTAGTGCTCCTTTCTAATGTTCTGTCACATGTCCAGTACATGTTCTGTTCTTTAGAATGTCGCAAATGTGTGAAAGATTCCTGCAGCGACGTTAAACTCCATATTCACTCACTCACTCACTGTTCTTTAGAATGGAGTGAGCAAGCACAGCACAGTGGAAATTGCCAGTGGCAGCCATGTTGGATTGTGTACTGTGCCGTCTGCACCACCTATTTCGCTGGTACATGTCCCAGACAGAAAGTACACTGTGCAGTGTTGCTCCTTTCTAACCGTGCATGTCTTTGGACAGAAAGTACAGACAGCACAGCTAGAAAGGAGCAGGGCCCATGTCTGGTAGTGTTCGAATTAATAGGGGGACTGGGGGTCATTTGAAAATCTGCAATGTTAAAGGTATCTGTGTGACCCACTTAAAATTACAGATTTTACCACAATTAACATTGGGCCGATGGAGAATGACCCCCCCTTATTATTTTCATTATTTCGATCACTGATGTCTGGTATATGGTCTTCAGTATATCTATTGTTATGCAGGCCAGCACAGTGGACAAGCTGATATCTGCTCGTATCAAGGAGCGGGAGGATTTGCTGAAGGTTCAGAGGAGAGCGTGTGGTCTGGGGCTGGCTCCTAGGGATCCAGATGTACTCGGAAAAGTGAGATTTTTCACCCTTCTTTGCCTAGCAGATCATTCGATCCCTTGCCATCAAATGCTTGTAGTGTATTTCGTAGAAGTGAGACAGCACTGATAGTCCTAAGATTCTTCCTAACATGTATTCTTGTCAATGACATCTTTTCATTGTTATCATGACTTCCAGAATCGGTCACTATGTAGGATGCTGTTACATACTGTAGCTGTTTTTATTTCTTAGTTTAATAAATAGACAAGACTCGTATGTGATTATATCATTTTTTATTTTTTGTTTGTTATTTATTTTCTGTGTAGATAGCACACTTGGGTCAGGTAGAAGACAGTGACATTGCTCGCGTCATGTCATGGCATATGTCAGCCGACATGGACTGTGTCGTCACCCTAACTACGAAAAAAGTAAGATCTTTCTTCTTAGGTTTTACATGAATTATATCCATTCATGATTGTATTATAAAATTAACATTTTCATAGACACTTAGAATGTACTCAAAGCTGATCTTGGTGCAAGAGACATTTGCAATTATCTGAAATGATTTTCGTGCACAATATGTTTTCAGTTGGTCAGCCGAATCTGTGGCAGTGTTTGTCCTGATGCTCAAATCCTGCATATTTGACTACCTCTTCAAGAAAATGGTGTCGATAATTCACTGTAGAAGTTGAAAAATTGTACTTGTAACATATGGGTGAAATATTTCTGCTGTGACCTAAAGCATCGATTCAATCAATTAAAATTAAAAAATAATGCAGAACAAATAGTACCAAGTTAAAATTTGATTTGCCATTTTGTTTTGAAAGTCAATATTTCACTCCCTGATTTACATGCATATGGCTAACCTTGCTGTGGAGATATGTGGAGATATGTTGCAAATAGTGACTGGTTTTCTTTGTACTGCTAGGCAAAGGAGATCTACCATGAGACAAATGGCAAACAACAAGTGCTACCGCTAGACTCCATCTACAGGAAGAACCTGCCAGACTGGGGAAAGTATGTACTTGCCAGTGTTTATTTCCATATTTAAGACCATTGATATGATTTATGTTCTTCATATTATTTGGTCATTTAAATTGGAAGATGAAACTTCTTGAATCCTGGCCCTCGTTCCACAGAATAATCGTAGCGCTACGAGAGTCATAACTCCTTAGCAACTCCATGCTAACGTACAGGAGTTCGAATCTCGTAATGTTACAATTGTTTTGTGGAACAGGCAGCTGATTGTTTGTGTGTATATAATTGCACTTGTATAATGGCGTGATTTTCAAGATCTTAATATTATTAATAATACTCCATGCAAAATGTGTTATAGATTTTGTTGTTGTTGATGTAATCATTCCAACCAATGTACTGGGGAAATTAAAAAAAATATATATAAATTCTTACCTTTCATTTGGATAAATTCTCCGTTTCCACTTGAGAAAGTAATTCCTATGCTAACTCATCCCTCTCTGTATCCATGGTCTCTGGGTTCTCTCTCCTATGGTTGTCACTGGCCAGGGATATAACCATGGTTTCAGTCAAACTATCCAGCTCGATTATTGATTTATAGTTAATTATTGATATATTGACTTGATTAAAACTAGAGGTATGCCTTTCATGTGAATAATTGATAACAGTGTACAGACCAGCATCTGTCTTCAGTAATGTAACCGGGGCGTTTGTGATGTTATTGTTATTGTTTGGAATTAATTGCTAGACTTGTAATATTATTATGAAATAATATTATGGTGGGTTTTTTTAAATGAAAATAATAGTGATAAAAAAATAATTTAAAGTTAGGGATATTTTAATAATAATCGTTCCTCAAGCGTTTTTATATTTATAAGAATTTTAATTAATATTTTATTATATAAACTAAATTCTTCCCGAAATGGAATAAACATTAAATTATTGATTTTGACATATTTCTTGTGTATAAAAATTCATGTTTTTCATTCATACAATGTAATTGAAAAGTTTGCTGATAATGTGCATGAATTACTCTTTTACTGGACTAAATTTGGCAGCGTAAAATATATTAAACCACAATCTCTGACTATCTGGGGCTTATCTGGTTGGCACCAGCAGAAAAAAAGTTAAGCTACTTGGTAATTAAAAGTCATAATATTAAATTTTTCAATATCTGTGAAATTTTACAATATGTCATTATGTTAATTATATTCCGTGTTTCAGGCCACTGCCTCACATTCGTTTCCGAGCCAGTTGGAAACCTCCCGGAAACCCTGTGTATGCTCGTGACATGCTCATGTTGCCGCAAGACGTGGAAAACTGCAGGATAGGTAAAGACCGTAAATGTGTGGGTCCCAGACTGACAGATTCACTGAAAGACTGGCTATCGTTTCTCGAAGCCCTTATGTCTGCCATGAGACCATAGCGCTCTCGTAAGTGCCCAATCTCCATGTATAAGAGATCGCTACAAGAGTGCTTATGGTCTCGTAGTAAATATGAGGTTCAAGAAACGATGTCCTGGATTTGTTTTGTTATTGTCGGACGGGCCGGGAGCATTTCCGACCAGTATAACAACCTTATTACGAGAGAGTTTTGGTGAGAGAACAGGAGCTTTTTATTCAAGATTTGTTGAACACTGATTGAACTTGTGCTGTGTGCCTAAACATTATCTGACTGGGATTAGTGTTCGAAAGTACCGCTGGCACGGCCATTTCTCCCAATGCTAAAGGTATCCCCAGTAGAAATTCATGTTTTTTGTAAACATTTGTTATTTTTATCATTATTCGGGACAGTAAATTTCCAGCGGTAATTTCAAACTCTGACTGGGACCCAATTCTTTTTCTGTAGTTATTTCTCCAGAAGCTTTTTTTGCCCTTTTGTCCCTTTTCTTGTCGCCCAGAATCGCATCGGTCCTCACCCTTAATCGTATATCTTTGCCCCAAATATTGTTTGTCCTTGCCCCCAAGCTTATTTGCCCTTGCCCCCAATCTTTCCGTCCTTGTCCCCAAGAACATTCTGTCCTCACCCCCTATTATTGTAGTCTCAATATCATTGTATGCTGGGATAGAAATTAACACTAGCCCCGGCAGCGACGTTAAACTCCATATTCACTCACTCACTTAACACTAGCCAGCAAACCCAGGCCATTTCACACAATGCTAAAGGACTAGTAGAAATTGATAACATTTGTTACTATTAGTTTCAATTACTATGTATGTCCTACATTGAGTGTAAGTATAGAGTATGACTCAAGTCTTGCCATGGATCCTTATTGTAAATAGTTAATGTCCTGGCAGACCAGGTAATCGTGTACTCTTCATGTTAGAGATGGCTTTGTGATTAACTTGTCATTAGATCCATAGCATGGATTGAATGTTTAAAGGCACGCAATTTACAGATGGTTGACCGATTTAATGATCTAGCAAAATTTTGCAAATTTTTACCTGAAACTACTGAAACCAGTTATGTATTCCTGGGGGCCTATTCACAAAGGTTTCTTACAATCTTCTTAACCTAAGAGCATGTGTAACATTTTCATAGCTCTACTATACAAATCTGTAAGATTGTCGTGCAATTGTTTCGAGACCAGGCTTCCTGATATCTGGATATTTGTCCCAATCCAACATTCATCTACTTAAGCACATAGTGTAGTGTTAAGATTTTTGTAATACTGTACTTCATTACTTGTATAAAGACACGTCATTGTTGAATATAACAAATATTATACATGACGTCATTAGCAAACGTTATTTTGCATTCTAATAATCTGTCATAGGGAGGAACAGTTTTACTTTTACTCATCATGTATTCACACTGAATGAATCAATAACAATAATAAATAAAATAAATATATTTTTTGGTTAATAATAATAATATTAAAGTTGTTTTAAAATAAAAACACTGATTCAATCCTACTGGTGTGTTTGGTGTTTCAGTGTTCGGCATGTTGCTGGGTGATACCATGATTCTAGACACGCTGGATCACGCCAACTCATACAGACAGGAGGTGAGTTGTCACGGATAGCGATTGTGTTCTCGATATCGTTACCGTAAGTGGTTCTGAGACTGTTACTTTTGTTAATCATTGAAAGTTGTTCATTTTATCGGAGTATTTTTTTCACGTGTAATGAAAATGTGCACTTTCTAGTGAAGCACCAATGACCTAATGCTGTTGTCATCATTGGTGTGTCTGTACTGAGTTGTGTCTTGTGTAGTTGTCACAGGTTCTGCTCCTACCTTAAGCATGTTGATATTGCTAATGTGTTGTGGAAAACAGTGGGATATGTATTACAGTATATAGTTCAATGAGTGAGTGATTGAGTTAGTAAGTGATTGAGTGATTGAGTGAGTGTGTGTGTGTGTGTGTGTGAAGAGATGGAGAGAAAGGGGAGAGAGAGAGAAAGGGGAGAGAGAATGAGGGGATGAAGAAGGGAGATAGAGAGAAAAGAAGTGAGACTGGTACAATACAGACACCAACCTAACAAATCAATTTCCCTTCTCAGGCATGGCAATTTTCTGCAAATCCACTTATTATTTTGTCCAGGTGTCAATTAATTTGCACTGGACATAGCTTTAGGACTGCAGCCCCCAGGTTTATTTTCTGCTGAAATCATTAATTTGTCTGTTGCCATGGTTTCCATGTTGACACATGTTTCTGCTGTAGATCATAAAGCACACCCACTGCCCGACCCTCCTGACCAGAAGCGGAGACCGGATACGAAGCAATGGCAAGTTTGGCGGCATGATGAACAAAGCCATGCCTATCGAGAAGCTGAGAGGGGCTGTGTTCAGTGAGCCACTGCCCATGGCTTACCACGCACTGTGTACTCAGATTGGTGAGTCTCTACAGAACTGGACCAAATCTTTCAGTTTTCGTCAACCTACGTGACGTCATTTTCTCTACTTCTTTTGTCATTGACTGCACTTGGCCACTTGGTAGATAATATACAGATCTTTGGATAGATCCAGAGTCGTAATCTTAATTTTTTTTTGGTATGGACAAAACAAAGTTTTCTGATTTGTTATGTGACTTACTGTTACCTACTTAACCTACACATCATCTGCAGTGGCATTGGTGTTACCTATAATTGTGATTTGGGTGTGGATATATTCCTTTATTATTTCAATTATGAATAATCCATTTATATTCCTCTGTACTAGTATGTATGGATTTATTTTTATACTGCTATATATGTTTTTATCTGTTATAGAATATCAACAACTTTGTATTACGAATATATTACGAATTTTCATCATGTACGCATGAAAGATTCTCGCTGCAACATGAAGCACCAAATCACTCGCTCACTGTTGTAAGTACAGTCTATCTGAATCCGCGGTGGATTGAAGGTCGCTATATCGAGGGAGCACTGTGTTAAGTTTTCACGGGCATGTTGGATGGTTTCAGACACACTTCAGAGCTTCAAGGGATCCCTGGACCGACTGTACAAGGCCAGACAGGACCTGCAGGATCAGATCGAGTACCAGAAGCTGCCCGAGATGGTGGACAAACACAGAGAGTGCAGATCAGCCGAGGGACAGCTCAAGGATATCGAACATAAACTAGGTGAGCTTCAAGATATCAAACATAAACTAGGTGAGCTTCAGGATATCAAACATAAACTAGGTGAGCTTCAGTATATCAAACATAAACTAGGTGAGCTTCGGGATATCGCACATAAACTAGGTGAACTTCAAGGTATCAAACATAAACTAGGTGAGCTTCAGTATATCAAACATAAACTAGGTGAGCTTCAGGATATCGAACATAAACTAGGTGAACTTCAGGATAATAGACATAAACTAGGTGAGCTTCAGTATATCAAACATAAACTAGGTGAGCTTCAGGATATCGAACATAAACTAGGTGAAATTCAGGATAATAGACATAAACTAGGTGAGCTTCAGTATATCAAACATAAACTAGGTGAGCTTCAGGATATCAAACATAAACTAGGTGAGCTTCAAGATATCGAATATAAACTAGGTGAGCTTCAGGATATTAAACATAAACTAGGTGAGCTTCAGGATATCAAACATAAACTAGGTGAGCTTCGGGATATCAAACATAAACTGGGTGAGCTTCAGGATATCAAACATAAACTAGGTGAGCTCTATGAAATCGAACATAATATAGGTGAGCTTAAGGATATCAAACATAATTTAAGTGAGGTTCAGGATGTCAAGTATAAGCTAGGTGAGCTTAAGGATATCGCTAAATGATATTGAACCTAAACTAGGTGAGATTACCGATATCAAACATAAACTAAATGAACTCAAATGATATCAAATATTGGGATCTCAAATGATATCAAATATAAACTAGGTGAGCTCCAGTATATTTCGAACGTAAATTAGGTGAGCTTTATGATATCGAATATAAACTAGGTCTGCTTAAGGATATGAATTAGGTGTGCTTCTTGATATCCAACATAAATTAGTTGAACTCCAGGATATCTAACATCAGCTATGTGAATGCCAGGATATCCAATATATGCTAGGCGAGCATGATATCGAACATATCGAACTTTAACTAGTTGAGCTACATTTCGCCAACACAATCATCTGGTCTGTATAATTTGGGTATCGTTTCCATGGTCTTAAATAGCACTGGTATTGAATGTACAACTTTGTAAAATGTTCTCTACATACTTCTGAAGGTGTTATAGTGTGCCACGCTGACATCCCTTGTCCAGTAATGTTTTGTTCCGTGTACAGTTATGCTAAAATGCGTCTTCTACATCTAGGTGTCGGCATGCAGCCTCGTCAGAACAACACAGCCAACCAGAGCGACCCCCGTCTGAAGAATAACACTACAGCCACGCTGGTGACACGCTCAGAGCCAACACGCTCAGAGCTGACCCCGGAGTCTCCGTCCAAACGTCAGAAGCCCATCTCGGCCTCGCCTAGCTCCAGTTCACTGTCAGCAGCGACAGTGGTGCCGCAGAACGGTGACCTCACACCCACACGCGCCAGCAAGCGGATCGCCTCCATGTCCACTATTGTCACAGACGACGGACGGAAGAAGTTGCGGAAGACATGACGAGACTAACACAGAGTGCCCGTGCCTTATAATGTAAAACTGTCTCCAGCCACGTGGAGAGTGGAGATGGTACACTCGTGATGTCAGCTGTCAGATCAAATGTTAAAGGAGTGGTGCTTAGCGCAACTAACTTCCGTTCGAAAGGAATGGAAGCATTTCCATTCGAAAGGAATGGAAGCCTTTCCGTTCAAAAGGAATGGAAGCCTTTCCGTTCAAAAGCAATGGAAGCCCTCCTTAATGTTCAAAAGGAATGGCAAGAGTGCAGGATCAGAAATTGATATCTCAATAGGTTGCATCATGTTCTTGTGTTGTAATGCTTCATCGTTTAACCCTTTCCTTGCGAGTTTAGACACCATCCACTTCTCTATTGGACATCTCCAGTATGGAAAGGGTTACAGTCTGCATGAAGTATTTGGATTAAATCCAACAAAGTAAATTTATATTTGATGGAATTCTAGTGTGAATGGATGTTTAAAGTTATTATCAAATCAATGTGTAGGGTATTATGATGGTGTCCTCCCTTCAGAGCGACCTTAGGTGTTGGGTCATTAGAAAAAGTAACGCAAAAGCGACCTTTGTTTTTTTTCCTTTGAACATGTGCGTTGTTTGTTTTGTAACTACATATGTAGTGAGTATATTAAGTGAGTAGGCCTACATTCAAGGATAACATGCATGTGCACTACACATTCTCGCCATCCAAACCGACCTAACCATTTTACACATTTTCCAACCTAACACCCGAGATCGCTCTGGCGGGAATTAACCATTATGACAAAAAATTTCATATCGCATTTTATCGCGCTCTCCTCATATTGGCAGCATAAATACACTGGTCTACTTTCTATTTTGATACTTTGGTAAAATTCATCAATTTGAAATATTCATATGATACATCGAAACAGTTTCATGGTCAATTTCTGATTTAGCTGAAATCTACTCCCATTATTAAATTATCATTAAGTTGTCATTAAATTGACAGCGAGATACAACAATTTCAATACGGTAGCGACTTGATCAAACAGAAAATATGAACTCTGCACAACAACATTTGTGGACAGATGTGCTCAAGTTTGTATGACATGGCTGAATACACAAGAAAAAATTGACTTAATAGATTTTCTCATTAGGCAAAGTCTTATATTGAATCTGCATATGTTGTTTTCTTTCTTCCATCTCTTAATTGGGGTGCATTCAGGACAGACTACAATTTTATACTTTTTGATACAAAGCGCTACAATAGTTGTTCAGCAAACACTGGTAGTACTACGTAGTGCTACATTTTGCTTCAGCTTTTGAGCCTGTAGTGTTTGGTAGCAAATAGTAGGACAAGCCAAAGCATGCAGGGAATGGACTGGATGCATGCACAACCCGATTTCCTGTTATTTTGATACAAAATCGTTCAGTTAGAAAAGTAGCGTAGTGTAAAGTATAAAATTGTATTATTATGTCCTGAACGCACCTCTGATTATGGTTAGGGTTTGTGTTAAGATCATTAGTGTATTCTCTCTTCATGCATATTATAGTCTTGGGTATTGTTTCTTGATACTCTCATATCTACTACCAGACTATAAGGACTCTCGTAGCGATCTCTAATACACGGGGATCGTGAACTTACGAGAGCGCTATGCATAGTGGATATGAGAGCTTCGAGAAACGATACCCTGCAATGTGCATGATCCAATCTGGCCCTAAGATTACGAAACTTTTTGAGGACAATTTCATATCGTCAAGCTCAAATTTTAAATGGGAATTTTGAACAAAACTTTGAGTGGAGCATGAATGCATACTCTAAACATTACGTAATATCTGTGCCCAATGACAAATTTAGTAATATAGATTTTTATCAGATTTGAATACCGGTATAGTACTGTAAATCGTGGTAATTTAATGCAACCTCTGGATGATGTTGACATTTTACTTATGAAGGTGTTATGTTGCTCGTGTCATAGATTTTAGACATAAATGTGACACCAATAAAATGCGAACGGAAATGTCTCCATACATGTTTTCTTCCAAGTCATACCTTTAACGCGTAGCAATTAAATGCGACAATACGGCGGTCGCATTTTTCGCATTAATATTCTGCTTACATTAATTTCATGATTTACAGTAATTGGTACTGTATTACATTTGTCTGAACTATGTCCCTGTTATAGTTTTTCCATTTACCATGAAGAACCTATGAGCTGTGTAATCTATCATGAAAACCATGTATATTAACCCACTCCATGCTGGAGGCAACCAGAGTGCCCTAAAGAGCAGTACCTGTGCCCAATCCAGCAAGGAGAGGGTTAATCTGGAAATTGTTGCTATTCCGATCCCAGAAATCCAAAGATTTCACTATACATGCATCAGTTGTTAATTAAACATTTATGCATTGTTTTGTTCATAATAATATCACATGTTGTGGTCATCTAAATACACCATAGATGGATTTTGAAATTGAGTATTTAAATAAGGCAGCATAATTGTGCAACTATGTACCGTTAATCATGGACTATGTTGACATGCGCAATTCTCTACAATAATGTCTCTGATAAAGAGATCATGACCAGCTATGGCAGAAGCTAAGGTCATATTGATGACATGTTTGTAGGAAATGTTGACATATCTTCATAATAATGTGGCAAGATCATTTTGGCAAGAGGTCAAAGTTTAATAATCAATCATATTCTGAAAAAAATATATTCTGGTCATTGGTGATATTTCTTTTTAATAATAAAACATATTTAATATTGTGTCCAAAGATGATCTTGCCACTCTCAGCAGTTTGGGTGTGAAGACAATTATAGAAATGAACAATGGATAAATAAAATGGCAAGAAGTACACTTATGCAAGTTTAGATTTGTAGATGAAGTGGCACAATGGTAGTGTGTTTGCCTGCCAAGTCATTTCAGATGTGTTCAAGCCTCTTTCTCAACCCTTGGTCACGTTGTGTTCAAAATCACCACTAACCCTCCAACAGCTGTCCAAACAATTCACAATGTAAGTTGGAGGGATACTGTCCATTGCTATGACACTGATAGTCAAAAGACTCGATTGTCATATTAATATTAATTTATCTACGACTATGTACATGTATTAAACATTGATGTTGACTTTCTGATTGTTTACCTAGAATTGTTGCATATTTAATCGATGTATTATATACATTTTGTTATATTGACAAATAATTTTTTAGTTCTTGTTCAATACCTTGATGCAGTCCATAAGACAACTTTGTATTCAAAGTGGAGCTTGCGCTTTGATAAATCTAATAAATGTAATATTTTTCATAGTTGAATGCCATCATTCCATACCATTATCATTGTTCATACTCAATAAATTTCACCAACAATAATATTTGTTGTGTAGTCGTTTTCTACTACAATGTAATATTGCAAAGATGAAGAAATACGAAATCTGATTTGGGGCGTGATCGATTTGACGATCCATCTTCCAGAAGACATCTTCTTGCTGATCGTTTTGTGGCAGATGTCTTCTTCTGGCAGACGAATTCCCACGCTCCACCTCCATAGCAGGGGCGCGTAGGTGAACATTTCTCTTCCTAGAATCACTTCTACCAAAACAAGAAGACGCCAAATCGACCATGCTCTTGAAGAACCATTTCCATTTGTTCTACTTCAGATTTACCATGGAGATAATTAAATTGCATCTTGTACTATTCAAAAGCTTAATATCCAACACTTTTACTGTTGAAAAAATGCCAAAATATATTTAACCCTCTCCCTGCAGAATTAGGCACATTCACTGCTCTTTAGGGCATCTCTGGTTGCCTCCCAGCATAGTGAGAGATAACAGAAACAACAAAACAAAATGTAATCATTTCTGGTATTATATTATGATTTTAATAGGCACTTTTTTGCTCATAATCACTAGGAACATTAAACATTTACACATAATCATAATACACTGGGCAGTGAATATTTGCATAAATAATAAAATACTGAAATATCCATGTAATTGCATTAATTAGTACATGTATACACTTGGAATGAAAACCCCTGCAAACATTGGTATTGTTCCCTATTAGGTTACTAGTATATTGAGCACATATCCAATATCCAAAAATCTCACAGGATACTAGACAACTCTGCTATATAGTACAATTACATATGATGGGTAAAATGTTTGGCGCTATGCACATATTACAGTCAGAAATATTCTTCTCATAGTGGATCGAGTATCTCCAGAATACTGATAGAAAGATAGCTGCAGTTCTGTAGCTAAAAGATGCCCCGTTTACTAGTTTGCTATCTAATTTAATGGCACCCTTTAGCTACAGAGGAAGGCAGTAAAGGCTATCAACAAAAGTAGGTCTATGCAGATCCCAATGTGCTGGGTTAATCACTACATGTGGGTTACATACATGGGGAAGAATAACACCCAGCTAGGAATTGATTCACTAACCATTACTGTATACTTCCTCCCCATGCTTATTTTGGAAGGAAAACATTGTTTTCACATAGTATTCTATTAAATTCATCAGCGGACATCATCTTGCAAACTATTTTTAGAATTTGCTATGTGTATTTATCAATTTGAGACAACTGTTGACACATACATCCATACATTCAAATAAAGTATTGTAGGTAATGAAACAAATGTATTCTGACTTGCAAAAATTCATTGAATATACTAGTATGTGAAAGGTATGTTGGATTTAAATATTATAATAATTGTTTAAAAATAAAAGTATTCTATAACAAAATTTATCATTTTCAATTTCACAAATTGATTAAAATTAAAATTTGATTCATTTTGGCTACTCTTTCAACTTCGTACACAATGATATTCCATCTTCAAGTAAACAAATAATGGTATCCTTAATCAGTTTTTGTGCAATACACATAAACAAAATACTAACTGGCACTGCTGCTATGCGACAGTTTAAAATCACAATATGCACTGAATTATTTAATTTATTTTCCATTTAATAACATACTATCATCATGGTAAATATGTCACACATCAATCATGCATACATGTAATACATCATAACATACAACATCTTCTAACAATTCATACCGTAATAACTCAAAATCACTAACAAACAGGGTTGTAAAAACCTCCATATATAGTTGTATGAAACATAAAATAACTGATTTTCAAAAGCATTCGCTCAGACTACAAATGTTTTCTGAGTATGATTAAAAACTTCCATATACAGTTGTATAAAACAAACAAAATAACCGATTTTCATCAGCATTCACTCCAACTACAAAACGTTTCTGAGTACGATTGGAAGTTTTGTTCACAAATTCCTGTGTAAAATATGAGCTTCAGTATTAAATCATATTCAAAAGGTTTTGTAATCTTGGGGGGTCGGGTTAAAAATCCCTGCCAGTATGCAGTTATACAGAGTCGTCCATCCATGTATTGCATTAATACAGATCTTTTATATTGTAATTAAGGTTTAGAGCCACTTTCAAGACTATTTTGTTCATGTTACGGCTTGTCAGTTTATGGCAGGAGGAAACCTTCATAATCTGTAGCACAGACTGTTTCATTAAACCTGCAAGCACTAGCTTCATATCATGATCTATTCTGAAAAGTAACAAGCAAACAAATGATATGTCCCTGAGGTGGTTTTCAACTTTTGGGATCTTTGGCTCCAATATCTGAGGATCTACCACTGTGATACCGAGAGGATTGGGAGGCTAACTTCGTTGCATGACTGTATCACATGGATTGAACCTCTCTCTCTATCACATGTGGCTTGAATGGCTTCATCAAGTGTATTGAATGTGAATCACATGTGGCTTGAATGTGAATCACATGTGGCTTGAATGACGTCATTGAGTGGCTTGAATGATGTCATCGAGTGGCTTGAATGTGAATCACATGTGGCTTGAATGTGAATCACATGTGGCTTGAATGTGAATCACATGTGGCTTGAATGTGAATCACATGTGACTTCAATGTGTATCACCGCGTTTCTGTATACCAAAAAAATCGGTGACAACAATGGATCATACCGAACACCATCCTCTCCGTATGTTTTTCTCACAAGATATCTAAGTGACAGGTTTTCGTCACGTTGGTTTGAAGTATGTGATGGTGTTCTCGTACACAACAAATGTGATGCAACAGGCTGGTGTCACTCGTATCAGACTTGTACCAAGTCCCTTGTAGAAACCATGTACACCCTCGTGTCTGGAAGAGATACAAAACAGCAATGCGCAAAACTGGTTAATTTCTGGATTCTGGATGATAAATGGTGTCGAATTTATACCAACGGTTAAAATAGATACAGTATAATTTCTTTGCCCACAGCTAAAAATCATAATATAATGTGTCGTATAAAAATCTACCATTTATACAGCCTTTTGGGAAGAGCTTTAGTGGTCTACTAAGAAACAATCAAATTACTTATGACCCAAACAACTAATTATTATCTGTCTACAAACTCATCACATTTTAAGATCACTACATAATTCTTGTGAATGAGCAATTAATCAGCAAGACAAACGGAAGTGCAACTCACTTGAATACTTGCTTGATGACATCGGAAATTCCACTATATTCTCGATGTTGATCTTGCATCCGAGATCGTATAACTTGATAGGGATATGTCGAGGAAGCAGCAAACATTTTGGACAAAGCAGCAAAAACCAAATACTCCATTGAACTCTGAAAAGAAGGCGGAAGAGGATAACTGAGATGAAGAAGAAAATAAATTAATAATAATAATACAGTAATAATAATAATAATAATAATAATAATACAGTAATAATAATAATAATAATATTCTATTAATATCTAAATAATATTATTATGTTATTTTAACCTTTATAAAAACTAAAATATCTTGTAAACCAAGACCATCCTTCATGAGATTAATGTTACACATTTGTGGTTTTATTTATCTTCCAAGATTAGTTTGCTCACATCACCAGCTTGTCAGCTTAATGGAGGAGGAAACCTGCAACACCTGCTGTGAATAGTGTTGCAGTAAACCTGCAAGCACCAGCTACTACTGATGAACCAGGAACCACAACAACAGTTCATGACTGCATCAGAAACTTCTCCTGGGCAGCCATTTTGGAAATCAAGATGGTGGCCATAATAGGGATATTTCAGCTTGGTTACCACCTTAAATATTCTTTATCTAACTGTGCCAAATGTCATGCTTTTATCACAAAATGCACAATCATCACATATCTGCCCCACTTAATGCTACGAAGCTGGAAATTGCATAGACATAAATTCTTCCTACCAGTCTGGTATCAATGGGTTGTTTTCTGTAAGCATGGTATGCTGTTTTCAATTCTTCGTACGACATAAACTGCAGAGCACCATGTGAAATTCCGAACATTCCAGGAACAAATCCCTGTCAATGAGCATAAACAAAACATTTCACATTTACATTAACATGATGAACCCTCGCCCTGCTGGAATAGGCACAGACAGGCACGGAGAGTCCAGGATAGCTGTACAAGGGGAGAAAATGTAAGGATGGTGGCAGTGTTCAAAATTACCACTGGAAACCTACTGGCCCGAATAATGATAGAAATAACAAATGTTTACAAAAAACATGAATTTCTACTGGCCCTTAGAATACTTTTAGCATTGGGCGAAATGTCCGGGCCAGCAGTAATTTCGAACACTGGATGGTGGTCTTACAAGGGGTGATAATATAGATATTATTGTTAGAATGGTAACACTTCACTCATCAATGGCAGAAATTAGCTATTTAGTATTGGACATTTAGTATTGGCTTTAGTGACATAATTAAAACCTTGCTGATGAATAACCAGCATTACCTCTCTACAGATAATCTCTCATTCCAAACAGGAAAAAAAAAGGATTAAAATTATCCAATTTCCAGGCCGGCATAAATTTGAAATCCTTCACAAACACATCCTCAAAACACCTGCCATTATGAATACATAACATTTGTCAAATACTATATGGGATACATGCTTATTTGGAGCTTTATTTTAGCCCGGTAAGACTTAGATGAAAATGCTAACAATGTGCTGTAATTGTATTGCCTATACTGCACAACTACTTTCCTTATGAATCTCAACAGGAGATCTTTGATTAGTTGATATTTTAATTACATTAACCCCCTCTCTGCTGGATAAAGCACAGGCACTGCTCTTTAAGGCATCTCCGGTTGCCTCCAGCATGGAGAAGGATATTCATCCAAACCCCTGCAAATATACATGTATCCCAGAACATTTGACGGATGTTTTAAGTAGTGGCCAGGGTTTCAAGGATGTCACAAACCCAGAATTAACCCTCCACAGCATACCTTGTATAGACCTCTGATTCCCTCCATCTTGTAGATCTTGACCAGAGCATCAGCGAGACCCTTGTAGTGGACGGATGTGGACGACCGTGAGCCTGCTCGGTCATACTGGAGACAGAGTCTGGTCTTCGTCACCCAGATAGGATTGGTTATAACTAGAGTTCCAAAACCTGCCACAAACCATAACAGTTGTCTGTTAACCAGCAGTTGAAAGTTGATCAAGTAAAGGGAGATAACATGGTAAATACATAACATATCATATTAGAATTGAACTTGCAAAGGCCAAAATTAAAAGTAAATATTTCCCCAAATTTATTGGTTTTTATTTTTTTTCAATCACATAATTTAGTATTAGTCTGATTAATAAATAGTCTGATGCCTATTATGAAATAGGAAATAAATAATACTTTTCAAAATGGAATGTAAAAAAAATAAGCCTATGAGAAATTTCAGTTTGTAAAAACCTGTACACCCCGGAAATAACGCTGGCAACAATTTTATCCAAAATCGTAATAGTTCTACAATATAAACCTACCGGATTTGTGGATATTCATGCTGAAATGTCTTTCTAACGTAGAGTTTGCAATGACATCACAATCATTTATGTCTTATTATGAGGTCATAACTATTATGTGTAGGCAAAGCGGGGTGTAACACTTTTCACAGGACTCTTCTCAACCAATCAAATGGCTAGAATCAACGCATATTTTAGATAATGCTAGCCTATATATCAATGCTTCAATAACACAGAATACGGGTAGTTTGACAGCACTACTTGAAAATAAATGCAGATTTAGAAATAATATTGTTGTCCTCCTGTGACCATTATAAGCTTGGACTTCATAAATATATTATTTGTTATTTTATATTTACACATGAAGTGTTTTGTTTACCTGCACTACTGGCTGCCAATATGTGATATCCCGGACCCAGATTTAGCTTAGGATCGCCTTTGTTTAGTTTGGACTTGAATATGTTGTAGCTGTTAAAAGAACCAAAGCCATATGAACTCAAGTTGTCTTCAATTATTCATCATCTGGAAACATGACAAACTATGTAAAATATTAATTGATATGTACAACTTTCCCTTAGGGAAGCACAGACTCAAATAATGAAAACTTTGAGAAATATTTGGATTAAATTCCAGGTTACCTGTCGACTGCTGATCTTCACATGGTACACGTTTTATTAGAACCATGCATTTAGTTTTGGTCAACCATGTAGCTGTGAAAAGCTCAAGTATGATATATACTCACAAATAAAAGTAAAGCCCCCAGGACATTCCTGCTCCCACTATGTTAGGGGTAGCACCTTGATAAAGACCGAGAAAGCCATCACTCCTTGCAATGCTACGTAACGCGTGTATTATGCCATTGTACTGCGGTCGTTTGGCTATGCTGGTAGTCTGATTACTATGTCCTTCATTCACTGGAATAAAAGTATTGACATCATTATTTATCTAGCATTATTAATGAGTTTAATGAATTAATGTTTTACTACACAGTTTTACATCATATTGAGAATATTTCACTCGTAAATACATTGCATTCTGGAGGTAATATATTTCAAAGACATAATCAGATTCAAAGTCACCATAAATGACTGCAGTCTGTAGTGTTCTAAAATTTTAAAACTCTTAAGTTATCAGAAACAGACTTGTTAGAAATGTCAATAGTTCAGTTTCATATTTTGTGATTTTACAACACTTCTGCGTGATTTGTATGACGCTTCACTTATAAGTGTTAGCTGATGTAACCGCATTAATCTGTTTTATGATTACTAAGCATGCAGAAAACAGGGGTAGATGAAAATCTCAATTATGTTTACATTAGATGCAACACTTGAAATCAAAATGTCAACCCAGTTTAGAGCTGTTACGCCCTTGGAAAAAAATCATTTCTAAATGAGTAAATCTTATTTACAATTTTGTGGGGGCTCACCTTGGAAACGTATTTTGACAAGATCAAGAGGATGGAGTACGAGAGTTGAGATGACACCTCCCGCGACACCGCCAACGATATGACTGTACGAGTTCATTGTTGGAACATGTAGAGAATACTGTTTATCAATAAACTAAACTTTCTGCCTCGCTTCCCATGCTGTTTACGTAACCGAACAACCATCTTTAGCAGGCGAGAGTAAGGGATGAATATACAGGTTATTTTTCCAGATTAGCTACAGTAAACTATATGTTTGAAATATTCAAACCATTAAGATATATACCGTGAAAATAATGCTAATACATGGACATTTGTACATTTAGATTAAAGTATTGTCTTATTGTTTTTAATATACATTTATTTTAGAAGTATATTATCGGTTGGTTATACTAGCATAACACCACTTTTCTACCTTTTCTTACGAGAGCATCCAAAGGTGGTCTCCTAACAACATTCAGATTTTTCTAAATAGAAACAAAACATTATAAACAACATCCGAATAAGACATAATACATATATCATATGTTATATAGTTTAATAGGTTTTCTATAAAAGTATGTAACAAAGTAGGATAATTAAGGTGATTTTCATATTCTGACATATTATACAGAAACGAGTGATAAATGTGTTTACTTGAATATAGTATTCTAGTTCTTCGGATGTCACATGATCACATTAGGATGATAACCTTGATGTAAACTTGTAAAGAAATTACAGCTGCTAACTGTTCAAGGCTAAAACAAGACATTGCAAATACATAATTTACATATTCTTAGCCACCGTAAGCAATGGCTGGCATAGAGAGTTTCGGTAATGTTATTTCAAACATAGAAGATCTTGAAAAAGGTAAATTTCAAAGCCTAGATTAGAAATGTTTATAAAAATATTTCCTGATCAGCTGTCAGCTGATCGATATCATCCAATATGTTGATGTTAATAAACATCAGGCATTGTTAAATCATTCAAAGAGCTAAGCTGACATAAAGTAATTTCAGTACTTACTTTGTAGCAATCCCTCAAAAGCTATTTGAATATTTACAATGGATCCAGTGGCTCTGTGAGGCATCTGTCCTGTTTGGCCGTACTGTCGGGACATTGCCCTGTAGGTAGATCATGGCTTGTTAATCTGGGCTATTTAACTTGTCCACCTGTGGATAATACCTGTCCAGGGCAGACAGACAATGCTTATTGTCGAGCCCTGCATATCTGACTTCATTTAGCCTGAAATTCCTTTGGGGATTGTTTCCTGTTTTTATGCTGTTGACTGAAAGTGGAATTTCAGAGTAACACTAGAGAGCAAGCTTATTAGTATATTTGTATATTTCAAGACCAGCATGTGTCATAATTGTCCACCACAAAAATAATCTCTGAACGGAATTACTAATTACCATATATTATCTACAGTGTTTTATTATATTTTTATTTGGAAAACACTTAAAGGCATAATATCACAGTTGATAAACATGTATAATCGGACAAACAAATTTCGATCTAATTACACTTGATTTATCCACCCGAAAGTTGTTATTTAGTGATGTACTTATCCCCCGGCACTCGATAGTTATAAAACAAATCAT
>JAUTBV010169787.1:0-24017 GCA_032361325.1 Lepetodrilus fucensis | reverse complement strand
CATGTGTGGTCAGGTATTGTGCTTTCCTTCCTAAAGATTACATCAATCCAAACGCTACCATTGTGACCTATGGAAAAGTATTTGGTTGTGTAATACCTATAGGTACAAATATATCAAGTGTTTGTACAAAATATATTTATGTCTCATAAATGGTGGTAACATTCATAATTATATTCATTCACACCAAAACAACATGTACTTACTCGTTCACCTTTTAGATCTGCGCATGTGCAGCCTCTGTTGCACTTGCCCTGCAAGCCAAATGAGTATCATAATAAACAACTACAAATTCATATCGTAAAGAAAAGTAATGAGGCATGCTCAAAATGTATATCTATAGTCTAAAACCTGGTGTTCCTGCTATATAATTCAAGCAATGTGTGTGTGTGTGTGTGTGTGTGTGTGTGTGTGTGTGTGAGTGTGTGTGTGTGTGTGTGTGTGTGTGTGTTTGTGAGTGTGTGTGTGTGTGCGTGCTTGCGTGCGCGCGCGAGTGTGTGTGATTATTTATAATATGACATTTCAAAGCATGGAGTTGATAATAATATTGGATCAAGAGTTACTCCTCAATGAAACAATACAAAATATGCCTTTCTTTTAGTACCAGACGTATTCAATATATATATTCCATGTAGGTGCCATTAGAATTAAGGCATTTTCATAGCTTAACAATTAACCAATAACATATATGTTATTATAGATAAGACGTTCCAATAGAGTAATAACTATAATTATTCATAAATAAATTAATATGAATCTTACTTTTTGGTTGAATACATCAGCTGTGTATGTCCGCCAAGTTTCACCTGAAAGAAAACACCAGTAAAATTATATCGATATATCTTCAAAATCTGCAGTAATTATCTGTTTAATAAGCTTACATCTTAAGCAGCGGAAGTCTGTGGATAATGACAACAGCTGTCAAATTAGGTTGTGTAATAGCAACTAGTCAATGGTACTGATGGCAGTCAATAATAATGATAGCAGTCACGGGTATTGGTACCATTCAATGATAACAATACCAGTTAAGGATAATGATACCAGTCAAGCATAATGATAGCGATCAAGGATAATGATTCAAGGCAAGGATAATGATGCCAGTCAATGGGAATAATACTAGTCAAGGATAATGATAACAATCAAGGATAATGATTCAAGTCAAGGATAATGATGTCAGTTAAGGATAATGATACCAGTCAAGGGTAATGATAACAATCAACAATAATTATATTAGTCAATGATAATGATACCAGTCAAGGATAACGTTTACAGGATATTTATTTTGCATATAATTATATCCAATTATTATTCACAACCACGTGTACATCTATGGTAAGTGATGTCTGGGTACAGTATACTGTAAAATTCTTTAGTGATATGCAGCTATGTTAGACGATTTTTTTGTTGCTAGAATGTTTAAATAATTAAGTAGTTAACCTTCTCGATGAAGGTGACAACTTTATTTTCCCTCAAAATAGTATTAATTATTTATAATGACTGTTGTCTGTGACATACTATCATAATCTAATTTAGCTGTGAAAATATCATTTAAAATTGCGATGGATGTTCAATATACATTAGTGTGTGCGTCTCTTTATCTGTCTTATTTTCAATATAACAACGAGGAATGTGCCCGTGTTAGTATAATAGTGTTCCATCTAAAGCATTAATTAAACATAGAGCCTTCCAGGTCAGTCGGACAATATATTTTAGGCTAACAATCTTAGATTCTGTGCAGGATCAAACGTTTGCACAATTCCGGGTTACGACAAGGTGACATCATGGCTCGACGTCTATTTCACCTTTTCGTTTAAATGTATGACAGATTGCACTCGGTCTGCTACTTATTTGCTTGGCCTAGATCTGTTACTCTTGTTTACACTTCTTTTCAGCTCGAAAACCCTTGGTTTGTCATTTAGTTTCCTTTCTAAAAGATTCATCAGTTTGAATTACTAGATTACCCCTACATTTCGTGCTTTCGAAAAACGTTATTTCTTATGTTGCGTATAACGTCGTAATTTTCCTAATTTAGAGGTCTACGTTATTGTGGGTTCCTTCCAACACGAGAACTCAGTAGTGGTTAACGAATGCCATATCGTGTGTTTGCTGGGATGGTTCCAAGTATGAGTAGTCCACATATGCGCCAATCGTGGGAGAAACACGTATACAATATGTAAACAGTTGACTGTACATGCTGCATGTTTATACTGTTAATCTGTCAGGTGTTAGACAAAATAGTATTGTCTACGGTCGTCACATTTAGTTTTAAAACTACATTTTCTAATTGGGGATACAATGATGTACTAAGTCTAATAGGATGATGTAAATATATTTCCATTCTCAACCCCATATGTCTCTCTCTCAATCTCTCTCCCTCGCTCTCTCTCCCTCTATCTCTATCTCGCTCTCGCTCTCTCCCTCCCTCCCTATCTCCCTCCCTCCCTCTCTCCCTTGCTCCCTCTCTCTCTCTATATATATATACATATATATATATATATATATATCTTCTTTCTTTCTCTCTCTCTCTCGCTCTCTCTCTTTCTCTCTCTCACACGTGTTGTCTCTAAACCTGTTGTTTTATTATCATGTATTATTTTAAGACGCGCATCCACTATATAATGTACAGTTACTACCACAGGGACACAGATACACTCATAGCAAGTATCTACCTAGATACATGAAAGCCTATTCTCTAAACGTTCTTCCGATAGTACGACAATCTTAACGATTCATATAGTATGTGTACGAACTGTTCTCAGGCTAAGATGCTCGTAAGAACGTTTCGAGAATAGGCTCCCTGGCTAGCAGTACCAATATGCAACAAACAACGCATTTAACCTTCCTAATCATGTAGACAGCTAGGAATGCCGTGGTTGTGAATAGTCCACTAGTAGGAAGGCTAATCCCGAGAATGATAAAATGAATAGTAAAGTGACATGTTCTGCCTTGATGGTACTAAACTATTAACAGGTTCCATAGGCTAAAACTGTACATCAACGAGTCTGCTGTATATTCAAATAGAGCTACATGTACTGTGATGGTCGTTGATGACGACCATAACTCCATTAATTCGCTTTGCTGTCTAGATGTAGAACTAGTTACTGGCTTGGAAATGTTCAGATACGTGTTAAACATAAATACATGTATTTGCTAACGAAGTCATCGGGTATGGATCATTTTGATATTGATAGATATCCTATGGACTACAAAATATCTAAGTTGATGATACTATTATACAAGATATACGTATGCTACCAAGATAAAATATTAGACTCATAACATCGATTTTGAAACTGAAGTCGTATTATTCCTCGGGATCGGCCTTGATTTACATGTAGGTATGTATAGTTGTTTGGTGGCCAATCATAGATGGTTGTAATTTGGAGAAATAAATAGTTTTAAATCAGCTGTTTTCTTTTTTGGAAGGATATAGGTCAACTGATGAGTGACTGATTAACCAAATACTTAACTGGGTTTCTGTTGTATACAAACTCATTCAACTTGGGCGTCAACTTTCTCACCTTGTGTTCAAAGTAGCCACGCATGTCCGTTCACCTGAGGTCGCCAAGGGTCAATTAGGGTCAACTCAGGTCACCTTAGTTTGTACCATGTCTACATGTAGGTAGAGCGTCGATGTTAAAGCGTAGATCACAGGAGATGATGAATGCGTGCTTTGACTTAGATGTACATGTTCAGCACATTCATTCTTGACCGTTATACAGTGTGTGATCATTGTTATACAGTTTGTGATCATCGTTATACGGTGTGTGATCATCGTTATACAGTGTGTGATCATCGTTATACAGTGTGTGATCATCGTTGCGTATTTTCTTGACATTATCATATCCCAATAATTCAGAGCCTATGCACATGCCTTTGAATAATTATACTAAAATGTTATATCATCTATCTATATAGTAATTAATATATATAGATAGATGATATAACATTTTATTATACTTATGCAAAGTCCTGTATCCTATATGCAACGTTACCTAGGCATTCATTGAAGAACGGTCAACCGTTACTTTGTCAGAAGTATTTAGGACTGACATGGATGTTCATCCGGACTGTAAAATAATAATAAAGTAAAGGATAAAAGCTATACGTGGATACTGAGTAATTAAACGACGTTTATCGAGTGCATAGGTCAACTTACAGTTATGTGTAGGCTGGAGAGATAGACTCTAGTCGTTACATACTCGCCATTTATACACTCCCTGCTTGTGTCAATGGCGCCATGGTTGTTACTTAATCTTTGGAAGTAATTTATTTTTCAATTGTTAAAATGAGGGGTTTTTACGTTGGCATTTGTGTGGAATTAAAGAGGCGAGTTTCCAATGTAAAAGAAAGTTTAATTTAACATCGAAAATATGTTGTTTCTTCCAACGTCATTAGACAAGAATTATGTGGCGTGTAAAATGTCTGGCACCTAGATTGCGAAACCTATTTGAGTACAAACTCATGCTCAACTCAAGGTTCTGTTCACAAATCCCTATATAAAGTTTCAGTTTGAGTATGAAATCGTACTCAAACAGTATCGTAATCTCGGGGCCTGAACTTTCACATCAAATTTAATAAAATAATTACGGATCAATCGTACGTACGCTGTGACTATAAATAAGATCGGCGACATACGTATGCTTGATTTATGTCTCCGACAGGTGGGTTTACTTCCGGATGTATGGATCGTATAGGGGTCGTGGAAAATATTCCAGGGTGCAGTGTTCTAGCAGTTTAAATCTAGGTGTTGTCCACCTGTCATATTTACCTTTAAAGGTCTCATAGTTGAGAGTTACGATTAACATTATTTATCTAGACTACCCACACACACTCTCAGCTTCTGATCGTAGTCACTTATTACATCAGTGTAAAACTGTATTGTTTAATTGTTTACTTATAGAAGGTATAGAGTATATATATGTACAGTATATATAGTTTATTTATATAATGTATTGTGATTGTGTCATATTTATTCCATTGTGTGAATGTCATAAGTATTCAATTATATTTGTCATAAGTATAAGAATATCACATTGTGTGTCACAAGCATACAAGTAGCCCATTGTGACTATGTCACAAGGGGCCGTCACACGTATCTCATGACAGTAAGTATGATTCCGTCACGAGTAGTCTGTTGTTCTTGTGTCACAAATATGAGTCAGTGCCACAAGTATTCCATTGTGTCAGTGCCACAAGTATTCCATTGTGTCAGTGTCACAAATATGAGTCAGTGTCACAAGTATTCCATTGTGTCAGTGTCACAAATATGAGTCAGTGTCACAAGTATTCCATTGTGTCAGTGTCACAAACGAGAGATGCATACATGAGAAAATATGAAAATAAAATGTCTTTACAATGCAGTTACACGTAATACGGTAGTTATTTTGGAAATGTTATCTAGTAACACTACAGATTAGTGCAGATAAGTTTGTCCGAGTGGGCTGTATCCGCGAAGCGAGACAAACTCGGAAACATACACCTGAAGTACTCCCTGTTCGTGCTCTACAACGACAACATGTACACTATTTGTACTGTTCGTGTCAATGTAATCTTTTGGCGACATCAAAACAGGTTTACTTCTATTTCGTAAGTTTGTCTACAGCATATTTTTAAGTTTTTTGTTTTTTTACATTTGTAAAATAAATGCGTGTAATAGAATAATTTTAAGAACAATGTTGGTATTACTTCCAAACATAGATATCGTATTTATGTGTACGGCTGGAACAAATGTGTAAAACCTTTTTTAAAGATAATACTATTATAACTTGTATGGAACGTTGCTAGTAAGCTTCTTGTGACATGTTATATGTTTAGCTGGCGGTAGTGTATATATAATAGTATATTGTTGCAAGTTTAACTGTGAGACAATAGAGACTTTCTATAGAGACATGCCCAGAACAAAATGTCGAGGTGTGGGCGCATTAAAGACCACATTGGACATCTGGGAGTTATTTTACATCAACCTGAGTTGATACTGTAAATATTGATTGTGCGTTCATTTTCCAAATAACAAACAGATAGGTTCATTTTCATAAAAATATATTTACGTTAATCCTGCGGTATACATGTATTTATTTAACACGTCAAGATAATTTAACCCATAAGTATAATACGATGATAACATCGCGAATTTTATTTGCTTGTTTAAGCGCAAACTATTACAAGTGCATATTGGAATAAATAAATAATAATATATATTTATATTGGGCCTAAATCAGGTTTTAAAATACTCAAAAACGCTTTTAGGTCTCGTAACAACGTGATGATTAGTTGAAAGCAGTATTGTGCTTGCAAATGTATTAATTATAATTGTCTATTTATACAATATACGCAAAATACTTCTGTATATATATGATAGCTTACCTCTCGTTAAAATCAGAAACTCCAATAAGTATATTAGTACTGTGACACATGTTGCTGGTGTTCGATTCCACATTATTTCCAGTTATTCTCTCTCCATTTTCCCCTGTCCGTCTCTCCGTCTCCCTCTCTCTCTCCCTATGTCTTCTCTACTCTACTCTGTCCCTCCCGATACCCCTCCGCGTCCACGCTCGACCAGTTTCCCCGTCGACCACTTCCTCTGTGAGATTGCTTCTTCCTAATACCCAGTTCCCACGTACATTCAAACTGGTTTACACATGTTATGAAACCGGTTTAAACGTACCATCAAACTAGTTTATAGTACCTTCGAACTCATTTACAATTACTATGAAACCGGTTTGAAATTATCATAAAACCGGTTTACATTTACTAATGAAACTGGTTCCTTATTAAGTTATTATAGTGAACACTTGTTACCGTACCAATTAAATGAAAGTACAAATGATGCGTTATATTAAATTCGTTCGTAAGGACACGGTGTCCTACAGGATACGTACACTTGGTAAATACGGCAACTTTCCTAAAATGTTTATCCACCGCATTACGTGTGAAGCTATGTACAATGAACACACCTTAGACCGTGGATTGGATTAAAACTCGAATTTTTATGTTGGTAGTCAGACGCTGCACTACAGGTAAATACACGCCTAAATATATACTAGTATATAACGTTAGATGTAAATATAAATGCGCATGTGCTAAAATATAAGTGTGCAAAAATGGGTAAACGCACGTAAGGAAGACAATGAAAAACTTAGGCCTACTGGATTTTCATTGATTTGTATTGATGCAATGCAGATTTCTCTATTCTAATTCTAACTGTATGAGAGTATTATACTATTATTGAGTACAACTAACGTATTTTTTTATTATGAGAATATTATATAAATATAGTATTTGGTCTTACTTCTACTACGAAGCGCACATAAAATAAACGTGTTCTTCACTTTCCATAAGTGGTACATACATCATTTTGGTAGACTCCGAGACTGTGCAGATCTGCTAGCATTATTAGTTTTGATATATGTAATATAATACGTTTAAATGGTTCTTAAAAATAGCTCCAAATGTCCTGACAAACCACTGCTCTAGTGTTTAGTAGGAATACAACTGCAACACATGTCGCGCATACAAAACAGTCTTCGGAAAGGCTTTCCCTTTAAATGAGAGGATTAATTATTTCGACATACAGCTATTGTTCTAAATACAGCTACTGTCGTGACACTGACCGACTATGAAATACTGTATATGGAACTGATGGTCATCACAGCAATTCATTCTTCAAGACGTTTGCATTTATATTGAACTCCATACGAAGTGTGACTATATAGCCTACTCAGTTAAAATATCGATCACTTTTTCTTTTTCTTCTATCCAATCCAGTTTAATAGACCACTAATGAGGGACCAAAGTAAACGTATCTGTCCCTGATATGATTCAGTTTGTCCTCGACGCCATTAGTGCTTAGACATCATTATTCCGTTGTTGTTCTTCTTCTTTTGTATGTGTGTGTGTGGGTGTTTTTTTGAGTGGGTTGGGGTGGTACAACGAGTTGAACTTTTAATAATGCCAAATTAGATCCAGGAAAATTTCAACGTTCAACTTTATTATATTCTCCAATACAAACATCTATCATTATATACCAATGTCCAACTTCCATCTGTACATAAACAGCTAGTTTTAGACTATAGTACTAGCCTTTGTACGTCGTTCTTGAGTTCAAAGCAGAAGAATACATAGATATATATATAACGAACATAATATATAGCATTATATTATTGTTCAAAGGCTTATATTAAATTGGCATTATGAATTTTTGGGAATAGATAGAAACTCCCATCATTTTGACTAAAGAAATCTGTAAATATATATTAAATAAAGCAAATATCGTGTGGTTCGTAACACTAACTGCATAATAAGATAAAATATTATAACTGATGACCGTCGTTCATCATCGGACAGCTTTCGGCAGAAGTCGGCTGTTTACGCGGTTGGCCTTTCAGGTGTTTCCGGAGGGGATCGTTCACTTCTCGATCGCCGCCGAGGTCCTCGTCTCCTGCGACCACGTGTTCTTCCACGGTTGTCGGCCTCGGCGTACAGGGACCGACACATCTGGTTGTAGGGGTCGAGACTGTCCCCAGACTGGCACGCGAACATCCCTCGGGATCCCAGGAGCTGAATGCAACGTCCGCCAAGAAGCTCCGTCTAGAAACAAAAAGGCAAAAACATAATATTAAGACGAAGAAACAGAAGGAGAAGAAGGAGAAGAAGAAGAAGAGAAAATAAAAATAGGAAAGAAGAAGAGGAGGAAGAAGAAAGAAGAAGAGGAATGAAGAAGAAAGAAGAGGAGAGAAGAGGAAAGAAGAAGACGAAGACGAAGAAGAAGAAGAAAAGGAAGAAGTAGAAAAAGAAGAAGAGGAAAGTGGAGGAAAGAAGCAGAAGAAGAAAAAGAAGAAAAATAAGAAGAAAAAGAAAAAGGAATTGTAGTATATTAAAGGCAAATCAGCTACGGTAATCTAATCAAAACCCGGGTACAGTCACTGTGACTTCCGGTTACATACCCGTTTGACCTGTACTCGACATTCCACGTGCTCAATGGACGGGCGTGTTGGGCTCAGATTTCTCATCGCATCAATATTATAGGAATCCTGCAAGAAAAGAGTTCCTATCTAATTAATAGTGAAAATCCACATAATACATTCTACCTTATAACAGAGCATACCAATATAGTCGCTTTGGTCAAGCACAGAGCCTCCTTCGATGATGCATGACGTTTCTGTAAAAGCATTCCTGTAACGCTCAGTGCTAATGCCATCTAAATGCTCCTTCAAATCTGAGCTCAAAACACAGCTGTATCACCAAGCCAATGGTATCCTGCAGTCTGCAAGGCTCGATGGTTGTGCGCTTAATGCAAATTATTTGTATCCAGAATCTACTAGCATACCCTCGAATTTAAATTGAATCACAGGGCTTTGAATAATTATAATAACATATACCCTATATCTATATAATGTATACTTAATATATATTATATATATAGGTTCTATATGTTATTATAATTATTATAAGTATTCAAAGTCCTGTACTTGAATTCATCCAAAGATCTGTATGTTTTAGATCGTAATTGGGCAACTTTGTTTAGTGGTCCAAATTGGGTCCTTTTTATACAGTTGACTCCAAAAGCAATTAGTATTTGTCAGTTTAAGCTCCTCTAGTGTGTCGTTTAATATAAAATATACATGTGAAAAACAATGGAATGATTATGATAATATTATCTAAATTCTTCTTCAGAGCAATATAGTATAATGGACTGGATAATCGACTCTTGTTCATTTTCATATGTTCGATGTCCATTTTAATCTAAGTTTAGAGTCATTATTTGTTAAAGAACGTAATGCTTTTCCAAAAGTAAACTTTTTCGTTTTAAACAAAAGTATATATCTTACAAATTATTATATCTGTGTATACATATATTTCTGCATGTTTGGTGCAAGCCAGCTATCCCCAAATGTCAGGAGTTAGTGTAACATCTATTCCTTGTTTGGGTATTATGTCATATACTAAGGTGTTGTCTGGTAAATATATGCGCTTCTCTATTTCATCAGTGTATGCCATTGTATAATACTACTACTACTACTACTACTACTAATAATAATAATAATAATAGGCCACTTATAATGCGTCAAATCCACCCCCTAAGGCATGTTCTAAGCGCCACATTATGGTAGTCTACATCCTCGAAAACCCTACCAGTGTGACTAAGCTGACTCCGAGCCGACCGGCCGTTACTGTATACTTCCTTTTAATGCTGAACGCCATGTAGGGGGACCACAACTACCATCTTTTAGCGTCTTTTGGTATGACGCGTCAGGGTTTTGACCCACCGACCTTCCGCACTCCGGGCGAACGTTCTATGCTTTACACCACAGTCGGTATGCATTATGACTTCATTTGACGGATGTTAAGTAGTCATAATGGCCCGTGTTTCGAGGATGGACGTTCATCATAAAAACATATCTTCCTCGATGTCAGATACGCAACGATAATCAGTAATGCGAATGCTTGCCGATGAGGAATATAGCGGTGATATAGCGAGGATGTCAATATATCTGATAGACAAAAAGAAAGCATCACGGGTTTAATACTAAACTTTATTCGACTCAAATGTACAATACAACAATTATATATTATTACATATATATATGTATATATGTTTTAATGTTTCTTCATATTTCGAGATTATTTCTATAATTGGCTTATAATACGTTCTAGATTTACCCGTTCGTAAATAATCTTCATTCATATATATACAAAATATAAATACAATGAAAAGTATGTGCTAAATTGAGAGAAAGAAAGCGTATATTCTAGTTTAATAAACAAAGTATACATACATGTAATAAGTATTATATTCTAGACAAGTAATTATCTAATAAATTATATTAAATAATTATTACAAGTGCTCTCCCTAACCAAAATCATAAATGATCCTTTAAAAATAAGTATTTAATTAGCAATACTTTTTAAAAAAATCAAACATATATAATAATGTGTATACTACCTGCCTTCGACTTAAAATTACATTTATTTAATACTCGTAGTGTAGTATACAACATGGCCACTAATTATTAATTGGTTCCATTTAGCAAGAGTTAGTCTACCTATTGTAATGCTAGCTTATATCCGAGTAAACGTCAAGTGTTAATGGAATTCAAGTTACGATTAAAGACAGACAAAATTCAAATTCAGTAACGGAAAGTTAATTTGACTTAGTACAAAACACATGAATATACATATACATACATGTACAAACACTGATGGAAGCTGTCAGCCATAGCACACATTAACTTAGAGCGATTAGTTTTAGATATTATTTTATTATACTTTTTATTTAATAGACCTTGAAGGCATAATATCACAGTTGATAAACCTGGATAATGGAAAACCAATTTCGATTTGGGACTAATTACGCCTGGTTTATCCATCCAAGAGTTGTTATTTACTGATGTACTTAGTCCCCAGTACTCGATAGTTATAAAAAAATAATTATTTTACATGAATAAAGGGAACGTCCCACTATTTATGTTGTCTTTGATGCATCAACCGATCTATGAAGGAATATGCTAGGGAACATTAGAGTTATGTCCCCCTTGCATGATATATAATTAAGTAAAATCATACGGACCATATTCAGGTTGTCTATATTGGGGTTGCAGTGGAGATTTGTCAACCACGCAGCGGCGGAAACATTTTTGGAAGTACAAACATGATTGTACGTATATCAAGTGAATGTACTTTGCAGTTGTAGCTAAGAACTAGACCAAAACAACCATAAATATCTGTGATATTATGCCTTTAAAATAGTAAAATTGTTCATCAAAACTATAAATGCTCTACAACGTTTCGTGAGTATAATACATCCATCATCCATTGACTACCGGTATATCAATAAGTACGTGGAATTAATGAGACCTTATAATTGATACACTTTTTGTTTTGTGTTTAGTAGAATCGACACTAGTTCAAATTATAAGCAGGCCTCTGGCAAGGTAATGATCACAGTTTCGCGCTACCCGACGGGATTCCAGACTTGGACCGTTAGGTTTGTAGTCGCACCCACATACCACTTCCTAAGGCAAGAATACTAAATGTATGCACCGACGAATGTATACCATTTGGGTATCGTTTCTCGAAGCTCTCATATCTACTACGATTCCATAAGGACTCTCGTAGCCATCTCCAATACATGGGGATCGTGCTCTTACGAGAGCGTTATGGTATCATAGTGGATACGAGAGATTTGAGAAACGATACCCAGCTCAATGAGTTCATCAGAAAAGAAAATAATGGCTACAATGCCTGATAAATAGCTTTACTTAAACAAACCATAGCTAATTACCAACAATCCGCCGAAGTATTCGATCTGGCTAATTTGTCATTAAGGCATCTGTGAATATCAAGTTCACACATACACAAAGGAATATGATAGTAGAAAAGGGATAGTAATACTACTAATAGTAGTAAAAATAATGGTAATAAATAATAATAATACTCATAATAACAATCAACAACTTATATAACTATAGGAAGAGACATATATACACTGAACAACGCAAGTTTCGGACACGTGACATATATATATACTAGTAGCATCCAACAAGGTTTGAGTAGATATCACCAGAGTATCGAGGTAACACATCCGGGTCTCAAGGTTTCCGTTGCATTAAATGGAAACATTGAATAACCCAGATGGAGGTAAAAGAAAAAAGCCACATTTTCGTGAAGCAAATATCCGAAGTATGAGGTATGATGTGGCACTCTGCTAGAAAAAAAGTTCGGTGCCTTATGTTCTCACAACAACAACAAAACACAAAAAGTACAAATCATCTTCTAAACGCCATTATTTCTGTTTCCTGAAACTCTAACTCGGCGATTTCTTCCAATAGGTCGCCTTCTTCCGGGAAAACCTCTGCCCGGAAACCTGCCCCGACCTGCCCCGGATCTGCTTTGACAGTCGTAACTGAACGGGTCGAGATAACTTCCGGCCTGACATGCGCTCATGCTGTGGATCCCTGCTAACCGGATGCACCTTCCGCCGACGTATTCGATCTGAAGACGAAACATAGCTAAATTGTTCTGATTCATCTGCGAGTGTTTAGTTTAGTTTAGTTTAACATAAAAGAAAATAAGGGAATATGATAGTAGAAAAGGGTATTACTAATAAGAATAATAGTAATAATAATAATAATAATATTAATAATAATGATGGTGGTGATGCTGATGATGATGATGATGTTGAATAATGATGATGATGATGATGATGATGATGGTGGTGGTGATGGTGATGTTGATGGTATTTTCTTTTAAGTTATAAAAAGCTGAAATACGTTTTAAACGAAATAAGATATGGCTAGCAGCACACAGAGTTCATAAGACTACATTAAATACCAAGGACATATCTCTACGACATGAAGTGCGTGAGTTACTGTTGTTATAGGCTACACTGTCTGATATTTAACAGACGAGATGTCCGACGGTTGACGCCATAGCCAACGCATTCCCGCCTACATATATATCATAGCAAATAACCAACCACATATATCAAACGAATACAATCAGGGCTGTTATTTTCTGTCAATATGACACGGAAGTCCTCAGGGAGATTGTTTTCCGAATTTGGGTAATTGCCACAATTTGGTACTGGAATCGTCTTCCACCTATTCATTCATTCACGGGGATCGTTTTCGCAGATATTCTTCATAAATCTAAAATAATTGTTTCCTAAATTGCAATGTTGTATGTGCGCTCGTGAACACATGCGCTGATGTCTAATGTAAGTGTCTGTGTGTCTCGCCTGTTGGCATGGACTTCAATGGTTTCGAAAACAACAAAATAATTAATCAGTCTGCGGTATTTGTTTGAACATCTATGTTTTAGAGCTTGCTCTGTTAGACCTATGTGGGGTTCCGTTGACCAAGACGCTCCTTATGGTACGAAACATCATATATTGACCAAGGCGATCCTGGGCAAAACGGCATAGCTTATAACTAAACTACGACGACGTAACTGCAGCGACGTAGCTCTGGGTAACTAACTTCCTAACAGTTCACGGTGTAGTCTATGGCTAAGATTGGGGGTCAGGTTACCTTAGAGCTGTGTCGTTTCGTACACAGGAGAACCAAGGGCAGGGAGCCAATAGCAGTGCGAATCTCTCAGTTCCTCTAGACGGGGTTCTCAATGCGTTTACTTTTTACACATAGAATAAAGGAGGCATTATTTTAAAGTCTGACATAATCTACACCCTGTGAACTATCTACGTGTTTCTTGGTGCATATGTCCATTTGAAACGTATATTAGTATTATATAAACGTGTGACAAATGTATATCAAAATTAAATCTTTGTTCGTTTCCGTTACTCCGCAGTATCAATGTGTTGCAAAAGAATACCGGAAACGAACAAGAGTTTTTAATTTTTTTTATTTATAATAATTAGAGTAATTAGGCATCGTAATACTTCCATGTATAATTATTATTTTAAACTCTACAGTAAGTTTGGGTTTGAAAATTGTAAATCTTTAAAAATATTTCAAAATGGCACCTACCCTTTTCACTTGTATTTGACACTCGACTTCTTCCGGTGATGGAGGAGTGGGAGTGAAGTTACGTAAAACGTCGGGATTCCCATTCCAAGAACCGGACAGTAACGAAGTAATCTCACTGTTAGTCCCCTGCAACACGAATATTCACCACATGCAGGTTCGGAATTAAAACTGGCTTCGTCTGGAGAAAATAAACCGTAACACGAACAATATACCGTAACAAAAACACCGACGGCAGTTGCTGCGTCGCACTTGAAGATATATAAATAATAATAATTTGAAATTTCAGGGAAATTTCAAGGAAAAATCCGCCGATTCCCGAAAGACTATCATTAATTAGTTTAGACTATACTTCATATTATAAAGACATAGGCCGATATGCAGCGAGATTATTTTTCTGAAAAAAAGGGTGATTGTCGACGCTAAGTGTTATACAAAATGGAGTTCCGTGATGCCGACAACCCTTCTCGGTTTGATGTATGCAGCGCTGGGTTATTTCAGTGGGTTTTCCGTGGTTTTAAATGTCTGAAAGCTCGGATTCTTACAAATATAACTCCATATATTACACATGACCATTAATAAAAACGGGCATAGGTAAAAATCACACTATATTTGCCACACCACAGCCACCACATAGGGCCTAGTGTAGGCTATGAGTCCTTGTAAACCTTTTAAACCTGAAAGTCCCGTCAGGCGGACCTTCTATTCTGTGGTCAACCGTGACTATAGTACACCTCGTGTCTGCCTGGGGCCGCATCCCATACCTCCAAGAACACAATGGTCAACGCAATGACTCGGGTAGGGCTTTAGCGATAGACTAATTAGCAAGAGATGCAACACTGAAAGGGCATCGCACTCCCCTGATTTAACCACCCAACCCCAACCCCATACAACCCGATTGTTTTTAATCTGTGGGGTTACTTATACGATGTGGACAATAGTTGACCCAAAGAGAGTAATATCAACAGTGGAATGGAGAATAGGGTTACCCTGTCAACTCTACAAGCACACACACACACACACACACACACACACACACACACATGAATATATGTCTTTGAGGAAGTAAATATCCAATCAGGAATATGACATAACATGACACGATATCGGAATAAGACACCACGATAAAATTATGGGAATAAAAAGACACAATATCTAAATAAAACGACAGAATATCGGAATTGCAACACATCAAACATGTATAAGACTCTACATAAAAATATCCGGATATAGAGATATTTAGGAATTCATTTTATACTATCTTTTTTTTTCAAATTGTAATCAAATAAATGTACATGATGATAACACGTGTATGTAAAAATGGTTTACATGTTGTAAGACAAACTGCCAATTGTTAAATATCTGGGAGTTTGTCGTTTTTCTACCGATTTGGTTAACATGGAGCGTTATCTGGTTATCATTGTGTGTGCACCTTGCACGCTCAGAATGACTCGGCTAAATAAAATCGGTAGCTCCAGACCCACCATAAAGAGTATTTGTTTCAGAAGACGTTGCCAACTGGAAGCAAGAAAATACAGTACTGTTGATATGTCCTCTGTATAATCGCATACAATCTCCAATGATGTAATATGCACTTTATAAACTACAAGGTAGCAAGTCATATATATTCCTAAATCCCATAGTAATGATAACCTGTTCGTGCCTTGAACGGCAACTGGGACTGTATACTTCCCATGGAGTTGAGAAGGAACATGAGCGTATATATATCCATTGACCGTGGTAATAATTTAGCGCTTTGAGTACACTTTCGAGTGTGGATTTAACGCAATATAAACTTGCACATTATTATTATTATTTTACTATTATTATATGCCGTCTGTATACTGTCGCAGTGTAGTTATCGTCCTTGGTTCGTCAGTACCAGCAGGTGCTCGCAGGTTTACTGCTACACTCAGCGATACGAGTGCTGCAGATTTCCTCCGTAAACTAACAAGCCATGAAATGAGAGATATCATATATGCTCTTGAAGGAGGATTTCAATCTAAAGTCAAACCAGGCCTGAAAAAAATCAGTAACTAATTAACTGGTATTAATTAGCGTTGGTATTCATGGCATAGGTGGAAATATAGTATATGCATGTATCATGAACAAGCTATATACCAACAGATTTAGGGTTTTAACTCTATTCAGGAGACATTCTACTACAAAGTGCAAACATGTTCCCATGAAAACATTTTCAACAACTAATTTAAATATTGCACAATCATTCAAGAAACCTTTCACATTATACTTTGAACAAATATGTTTACGCGAAAATGTTCGCATCAATCATTTAACAAGCATATTTCCATTAAAGCAAACAGATTTCCATGAACACGTTCGCACTAGATTTTTAACAAATATGTTTGCGCGAAAACATATCACCCAGCTTTGAATAAACATATTTCTTTCTATTCTTTCTATTCTTTCTATGTTTGTATGCAAAATAAGTTTCCATTTTCTATAACCAGAAACCACAATGTCTTACTATGTCCAAATAGATTCAATGGAAAACAATAGCATAATTTAACTAGCATATCACTATATATTAATAATGACTAATGTTACCAAGTTTCAAGTAGGCTTATTATTGATGCTCTTCCAGACCTACCAAAAGTGACATTAGACACCGTATAGCATTCATCATAGATGGGTTTCATTCATCGTAAATAAACTTATAAGAAACATAGAATCTGCAACACATTGCACATATGAAATGTGTCAGAGATGCAATGGTTTGTGAAGTTGATCAGTGGTGAATTAAGCTGATCTGAGGTAATTTTATATTTTAAGCAACTAACATTTCGGGTTCTATCAGTATGTACAGAGCGTTACGGTTTCTGATATAAGTTTTCATTACTAGGCATAGGAAGGATATTCTATAAGGATATAAAATGTATAGACGGGTCCGTAAAGCAGACGCCAATGTATCCCCATCCAATGATGAACGATGGACATTTTGAAAGTGATATGCATCTTTGATTTTTACTAGTAATTCTTTCATAGTAGTATATAATCATGACTAATGCAATTATACTTCTACACTGTTAATATATAAATCATGTATTGTAAGCCATTACGTAATCTGAATGAACTATGATCCGAAATGGCCTTTAAGAAAAATACTAGTAAATAGTAAAATAAACTACTTCTAATACTTCAATGCCTTGTGGTACTTTCATATTCTCAGTAGTAATTGTACAGCATAATAATAATATTAATTTACAATGTGTTATCACATTTTGACACGTTCATGATGGTCAACTCCGAATCTCCAACCATTGGTTCTTGAATCAACATTTTCCAATGGTGCAGAGAATGGGACAAGTTTGTTGCGTTACTTAAACTGTTGTTTAAAACTGTTGTTAAGACATTGATATAGAAAATAGAAGTGTATATCTTACCATGGGTGAACCGTTTTGCCGTGCATTCCGGCTATGCCTCGTAGCCATCACCGTCAATATGGTCATCAGGAGATTGGCGACGACGACGCCGGTGAAAGTCTTCGTTAACCGCATGGTTCCGTGTGTTCTGTAAAGAGTTAGCACTGTTGGCTATAGAACGATTCCACGCATTACAATCATCCCACCATCGCTTAGCCTTTAAGTCGGATAAACTCCCGCCTAAACAAATCTACGCGAAACGCGATTAGTCAATGACAGAGCGCCACAACACAAACACAGATGGGGAAATGTTTTACTTCCACAATAGTTGAATCTGTGTCCGGTTACTCTAAACCGATGAATGCATCATTATGTAAACGCATTAGTTCTTGTAATGAGAAGTTTCATCTTTTAAGAGATAAATAAAACAAATAAATAACCAGCAAACATGAAGCTTACTTTGCATTAAAACCAATGCGCTATGAACCTGACGAAACTTACTTTTCTTTTTGGTCTGTTTATGATTATGGAAGTGTCGAGGCGAAGCGATTTATACGCAACTTGTGCGGTTCTAGTCTTCTTGAACTGCTATATGTGGCGTCTCCTGTCGTAGGTTGCTGTTGTAACGCTGACTTTATTACGCAAAACATTGGCCATGACGTCCCATCAAATGAAGACGGGCGAGTCTATGGAGATCTAAGCGTGGGATGACTTAATGATAAGACAGGAACTGACACAGAACAGCTAATGTTATTTAGTCTGTGGCATTACTGCAATTTAAGGTTCTCTGCGTGTATGTCAATATTCTGGGTGTCATTCCGTGCTCAGAAGTAGTGTTAGACACACAACACACACGCAAACGTCTACAGCTACAACTTCGTGTAGTCAAGCTGCACTTATGATCTATCAATATATCTTTCAACATTACCCAAGAATATATATGACTTCATAATACATCTTACTTCATCCAAATTATGCTTTAGAATAGTAAGTAAAATAATCTTTAGAATAGTAAGTAAAATAATCTTGAAAGCGACTCTAAACCCCAATTCAAAAAAAAAATATATACATGTAGGTCTATTATATAGTTTCTTACACTATGACGTCTGTTTTCGGAGTTGTCCGCTAATATAAACAGTCGGACGTCTTCGTTATGGGACACCATCCTCGTAATTCTGCACTCAGATTGTCTTCCATAAGAGAAGAAGAATGAATGTTAATATTTAGGTGTCTTGTGATGAATACAATGACAGTGGTAACATACAATGATAAGACACCTTTTTAAAAACACACCGGAGGCGAGCGAAATATCGCTTCGCTACTGAAAATATTCTATCGAAATTTGTCGTTGCTTATTTCGCTTTCGGTGTAAAAGGATATAGACTACTGCAGTACAAATAAAGATACGGTTCTATCTCAGAACGTATATCGCCGAATTTGTCGCCGCGAAATTCGCCTTCGATGTGCAAGAACATTTTACACGTGTTTCTGCATGCCATTGTATTTCAAACAATCACGAATTAAGATGCCAATAGTGTAATGAACAAAATCTCATCAAATTATATTATAGTATAGGACAACAATTGCATCACATTTTAGATTCTGCGAGACTGTAATTGATTACTGTACAATAGAGGTCACACACACACAAATCAAATTTTCAATGCTTTCAATTTTACAATTTTGGAGTAATTCTTTTCCAACACAGTTGTAATTTTTGTTTTTAATCAATTGATTAAAAATGATACTCCCAACTTCTTTGACAAGTAGCTAAGCTAATAGAATTTCAGTTAGGACTTTTATTTATCAAATAACTTTGTGAATTTAAAACGCCCTTCTGGGTACACCTATACTGAACTGTGTCATATATCAATAGATTATAGTATTGCTTATTCGTGTAACTATTTCGTAAATGCATAATCCCTTAGGACGTATTCTAAAACACTGTCATGAATCAATCTAGTCTCCCATGATAGCATACATTAGTATTCATGGCATCCGGCGAAGTCAAGTCAGTCAGCTCGGTGGTATACGATCCCACCATTACGTGACTGTGGATTCGTGTACATGACTCATGGTGCCAATCGATTCGGAATATTCATATTGGTACACTATTTTATGTTTCTATGGGTTTGGTGATAAGCAAGCAAAATGACGAATACTAGTAGGTTTGTGTGGGGGTCTTGTTGGAGTCCTAGTATACTGAAGAAAAACGTATGTTCTGGTGTTCAGCGAGAAAGCGAAAACAATGTGCTATGTCCGACACTTTACAGTCCGATTATTTGTAAATGTGATTTTGGGCCATTATTACTTATTGCGCTTTCCAAATATATCAAATTTGGTCTATGTATGTTATAATTTTAAAATTGTACCTAATGCTGTATATTCTCTATATTACCGTGTGTAATGCTTTATAGTATGGCTATTAAAAACTTACACTATGTTATACATTTATTTTCTCAGAAATTACATAGTGAGTGAATATGGAGTTTAACGTCGCTGCGGAAATCTGTCACCCATTTGCGACGATAGAAATTACATAGATTTTACATTTAAATGCTATACTCGACCGGAAGAGGGGTATATGACAGTTACATCCACATTTTCCTCGGTGTATCGGTCAATATCCCAACAGTTTTGGTCGTGATGCCTGGGAGGCCCCACTACCAAAACGGTATGGATATTGACCGATACACCGAGGAAAGTGATAACTCTTACATATTTCTGTCAATAGCTGTTACCATGCTATAACATACAGATGTTTCTGTCAATAGCTGTTACCATGCTATAACATACAGATGTTTCTGTCAATAGATGTTACCATGCTATAACATACAGATGTTTCTGTCAATAGCTGTTACCATGCTATAACATACAAATATTTCTGTCAATAGCTGTTACCATACTATAACATACAAATGTTTATTTCAATAGCTGTTACTATACTATGACATACAAATGTTTCTGTCAATAGCTGTTACTATGCATAATATAACATACAAATGTTTCAGTCAATAGATGTTACCATACCATACACATGTTTCTGTCACTAGTTAGGACTTTAGTTCACTGTTATCATCTTTGAGTTTGCTGAGTTGGTATCGTAGTAGATGGAGTGGGTGCCGTAGTAATCATTGCAAATCGAAAAAGATGCTACGAAAGGATTAGTTCGATTGGTGGATTACGTGTGGATTATGATGTCTCAAACAATGCAGATGTGATACTTTCCATACTTATAGTGGCAGCGGTGGTATAGATGTCCCATATCCCAGTCGCCTTGAAACAGTGACGAAAATACACCAGACGTTTTCAAGCCTTAAAAGGTTTTAATTTTATGACATAATACATTGGTAGGTCTTCCGACCAGCCCGTACGTAACCCGGTACTTCCTCATTCGTATCAGAATCCTTATACAAGTATGCTGGTATGTTCAGTATATCATGCAATTTCTCTGAATTCAATAGCAATTGTTTTAAAGAAAAACGACAATTTGAATGTTTTGATTCTACCTGAAAGTGGCCAGCGTTTGATAGAGAAATGGATTCGGAAAAACATACTGAAATGTACTCTACGTAATAGATGTATAGGCCTACGTAAGTCATCAAAGTGGCCATACATCCGGATATTAAAATATGTATTTCAAGAAATGTTTTCCATTTGAGAGGAACCTATACTGTACTATGTTCAGAAGAATCTTTGTGACGTGTGTTTTACATATCGAGGCACCTCTTATTTAGAAAGTTCAGATACTGAATGTATCGACATATAGATCTACTGTTTGTATTTAACTCCAAACAAACGGATTAACATAATAATAACTGCGATACCGTGTTGTTTCAGGCCATCTAATAACACACCGATTATGAGAGAGAGATAAGCATAAGAGAGAGAGAGAGAGAGAGAGAGAGAGAGATTAAACTGAAACTAGCTTCTGTAACCCACTATAGCGCCTACTTACAACAGCCAATGGCCATGTGTACAGAGGATGTAGCAACTCGTGAATATCCGATAAATACCACTGGGTTTTGCATAAATATGGACTCGTGTGTAAAACATCATATACGAACTCAACAATAACATGAATTGTATTACTACAATAAAATATTGTACACAAAATCTTAGATAGTTCTGTTTATAGTTGTCTTGTAAGGAGGTCTATTTAGTAACATTTTCATATCCCCCGGACTACCAACATATCTTGCTATATAAATAGCATTGCAAACGAGGTCCCTTGGGTTAATTGAAAGATGTTCTGGGTCAAAAAAATGCATTTCGTATACAGAATAAACATGATTGGTTTCTATCACTGAGAACAGGCACTATATTAACAAATCAGCGTCTATGTATATTTAGACTGGTTCTAAGAGTTTTGTATATAGGCCTACATGTACATGTATGCACTGGCCTTTCTCCAGCGTAAAAGACCAATCAACTAGCTAGACAATTCAATCAACGATAAACACATGTGACAGAATACTAGCATATACCAATCTTTTTTTCTTTTTATAGGAAAAGAGAGCTTCCGTTTCTAAGATTCACCATCTTCATTATGTCTATCATAAAGAACCCGATACCTCTCTGGGCTTCAGATCTGTTACAAGATTCTTTCACTTATATCAAGGCTTGTCAGTTTACGGCAGGAGGAAACCCACAACATCCGTAGAGCAGAATAATGCAGTAAATCTGCCAGTATAGATCTATACAGGAAGGAGAACACAAGATCCGTCTAGTTGTGGAATTCTTCATGGGGGAATTGCGTTACACCCTGCGGATAGTACGTAAAAATGTAGATACCAGAGTAAGGAGTTCTGTCATGTAGTGTGTTGTTCCAATATCCAGCTATGTCGACTCTATCCGATATTTCCGTCCAAAAAAGACATATAATCCAAAATTGGAATCCTTTCAAATTTATTAGGCAACAACATTTTCAATGTATGCATATAATACAAGCTTTAACCAAATATCAATGGATGTTAACATTCTTCCAGCTAAAGGCAATCAGAAATGCCCATATAGCCGTAGTTAGGATGAGCACAATAGTGATTGTGGGTAGTGTTGATCTTCATTGACTTCTCTTTGCTGGATAACAATTCTTTAGGGCATACCTGGTTGCCTTCAGCATGGAGGAGGTTAAAGAAATAAAACTGTGACTGCAGACTCAGCTTAGCAGTGTAATGTATACTTCCAACGCTCACATCCATGTGATAAAATAATATAACATGATAAAACAACATCATTGCCATGTGATGAATGATGAACTGACTGCAATATATATGATATCCCACCAAATGTAAGAACTAGGCAACTCTTTAACAATGCTTCTTGTATTTATGATATACTTTGAAGCAACTGAAGCATCTGAATGCAACCAGTGCCTGATTTCTTGATACAAATTTAAGTCGCTAAAATACTGTTCTTTGCATAATATTACAAATTAGGCCAAAAAATAAATTATTAAACAATCTACCAGAATAATATTACACTATATCGACAATGACAATGCAACAGTGTCCTGTTATAAAAATAGACTGACCTGCACTTTTTCCCCTTAGATCTCCATGTTATTGTTAACAATGACTAATTAGAAAGAATTAGTAAAGAAATCTGGAGAAAGAATACCTCATTTGTCAGGGAAAGATAGTTGTATTGGAATATAATTATCCCATTACCAACATTTGACTTATGCAAAGATGATCTGGCCACTTATAAAACAATGTTTCTTATGTATAATATTGAGGAGATACTTTCCTAAATCTGAATGCAACTGGACGTTTAACTGTATGGCTCGGGCTTAGCATGATTTAATAAAATCAAGTACATGTATGCCAACAAACACAGATATCATTTTATGGATGCTTCAAATTAATGAAGCCCTCTTAAAATATGGCATAGAACAAGCATTCAAAATATTGATAATTTGGTCCTCATGTTGGCTACATGGTCCATATTTCATAATTTTGTACATGGTTAAAGGAGAAGAGGTCCTACAGTTGCCGATTAAACATGTTTATACCACATATAGTGACATACCACGTTTTCTCAGTGGAAATAACAGGTGTTATTTTTCACTAGTGAAAAATATCACTTTTGATATTTTTCACTAGTGAAAAATAACCTGACTGGGCAACGGCCTCTGAAGTCTCACGAGTCGCAC
>JAUTBV010169676.1:0-24019 GCA_032361325.1 Lepetodrilus fucensis | reverse complement strand
CAAGTTTGAATTCCACCTCTATTTGATGTTTTATATAGAAATATTCCATTTGAATCCAAGGAACTATTTATTTACGAGGCATGAACACAGTGACGTCACTGTTAAATCGGTCGAATACATTATGTATTCATGAGCGTGACCTAAATCTAACTGGCTTTCGCTCGTTAGATACCAAAACTAGTCACTCGTTTAATAAAAATGGTATCACACGGAAGCTCATTTAGTATTCTCTATGTATGTCCTGTGGCCTTTGTTCACAGTTCAATCGCACGATTTTGCCCAGTACCAAACATATAACGGGAATCTGTACAGTTAACAGTGTATATATCCCTCCAGGGTGTACACTCCAACTATAACACGTGTCTCTTCTTTTCTCGTAATACACTCATGTGTGCTTTGAGTAAATTATTAGGAGTGCGTTATTACATGTTCGGTGTGTTACTAACATTAACCTTGCGTTATTAACATTTGTTGATGAATTATTAACATTGACCCGTGTGTTATTAACGGGGGCAAATGTAATAACACATGAACATATGTTTGATGTTTGTTTCAAACATTATTTCAACATATTCAAATTCTGTAAAGACATTCGGTTGCCGGGATTCAAACTCTGGAACTCTCACATTTCTTGTGCTCTAGTCCATTAGGCCACCAAGCCGACGAAAGTTGAACCTAAAGTTTTATAGATGTTCAATACAGTATCGCTCGTAAAAGCCCTTACATATAAGTATATTCATATTCTAATTTGTATACAACATTTATTTGTATATTTTTGTCTTGATATAGGACTGTTAACACATGGCCCTCGGGCGTTACTGGCATGTAATGCATGCCATTGAAGGAAGTAGCCCGAGGGCGCAGGGACGTGTGTTAACCATCACATAAACCTCTAGCAATTTCACTGCCAGACATGAGGACTGGTAAGTCTGAGAAGTTACCCGTCCTCATACATGTTGGCCAGTGATCGATGATATACATCTTGAAAAACAAACAAAAAGTAACACGACATGCGGGCATGCAAGGATAAAACGTTACCCATCCTCGTTGAAAATAACCAATGTGGGTGCTGCACGCTTTACCTCTGAACGATGATTAAATTTCTCCCAAATGATGTTTTATGATGAAATCTTTTCATCAGAGGCATTATGTTTGATTTAGCTCGTCATCTTGATCACAGTGAACGATTGACGAGCTCTTCAGACTTCCAATAGTCTTGTTTTGGAAAAGTCAAGTCACACACTATTAAATTTCCATTAGTCTTCTCCATTTTCATTTATCAGTCTCTTTGTTGACAATATATATTGAAACAACAACGTATTTTTTTTAATATATGTTGTATATGTTTATTGCTTGAGACAATAGGATGATTATACAGGGCAACATATACAATGTATATCCAGATTCTGAATAACAAATTATATGTATATATACCGGTAGTGTATATATCTAATATCTTGATATGAATAACAAATTGCACTGTGGTATATATAGACGGGTTGATATTTACAAATCTTGTATACATGAACATTGTAATGAAGGCACACTAGCTATAAGTATACTCAACAAAATTAATTAAGGACCTGGGGTGCGTTTCACGAAAGGTATGTATATTTATGCCAGACGTAAATGATGCGGTTTTGCTTGTATTACGTCATTTACGTCGATTGTATTATGTAATTTACGTTATGTTATATTATTTTTGCAGATGCATATGAAGAATGGTAACACAGTCCTGAAGTCAAGTTCAGAAATATGGTATAACGCTTTCCAACTAAATATTTGCTGGCCATTAAATTATTTTGTTGAGTATATTATTAAATATACTAGAATTTGGAATATACCTGTAATACAACAGATCTAATATCTAGTATATTAGATATCCCAACTTGCTCTAGGAAGAAGGAGAACGCATTAGAACTCGAAAAAAATATGTTAATACAATGCAAATGTTCAAATGCTATATATATACCGGTAGTGTAAAAATATGAAAATATTTGTAACATTTGTATGTATAACGGTGTGAATATATTAACTGAACACAAATGCAATAGATGTTTTAGTTTTTATATACACACATATAAATAACACTATGCACCAAATTTTCATAACTTAAAAACCGAATGTTTGTGCACAAAACAGAAATAAGGCAAAAATCCAGAAGTAATGTGAAACGTGAAGAATATAAAGATTCCATGGACTTGTTTTTTATTGCATAGACGACGGCACTTTTGTCTGCATAGTTATCTAGAATAGCTCCTATTATTATGAATATATGGAATGTAAAAAGATATCACTCGTATAAAATAACCTGGGAATGTTAAGAGATATGATATGTCAAACACAAACCATATACATGTATGGTACATTTGTTACTCGATGCAAACATACAAACATATTTTACATTCCACTAGATAACTCATTCCCATTGGTTGTCCAAAATTAGCCTGGATTGTTATTGGTCAATGTGATTAGGAAAGACGATTGTTGAATTTTAACGAAAGATTGCATATAAACGTCATATTTAAGTACTGGGGCGTCTACTGCATGTATATTCTTATGGGAAGCACAACATATTTGATAAAAATTGTCCAAAAATTATGGTAATTGGGATGTTAAACTGCAAACATTTCTTCTGATTTTACGTCAAATTAATAGTTTTCTATGCATTTTACCTGCAACATTATCATACATTGCATAACCTTACAGTAGGTTCAAATAGTAATTATAATATGAAGCAACGTCTTGTTTCAATTAGAACCAAAATTGTTTTCAACGTGAAATCTAAATTTGGCTTGCAGTGAGCTAGAGATGCCAACTACCCCGATTTGTATGGACAAAGTTAAGAATCAGAATGTCTGCTATCCTAACAACTACAAGAAACCAGTATAAAAATATACAACAATTTCCATAAACAATGCCTCCATAATCCACAATAATCATTAATAATTAAGTTTAGTGAAAGGTACACAAATTCAACATCATTATAGGCTTCGTAAATTTAATGTTTCTTGGTCACAAGGATATCATGGTAATTTTTATTCCTATTTACTTATTTGGGGTAGGATGTTTCTAGGCAAAAGATATGCTCAAACTTGATTAAACCTTAGGAAATGTAACTCCTTCATGCTGGAGGCAACCAGAGATGCCCTAAAGATCAAAGTATCGTTTCTCGAAGCGCTCTTAGCCGCTAAGAGACCATAGCACTCTCTTAGCAATGTATTAGCTATCGGCAAAGAGAGTGTTATGGTCCCTTAGCGGCTAAGAGAGCTTCGAGAAACAATACCCAGAGCCTTTGCTTAATCCACCAACGATACCATAATACAGCACATTTGGCCTTTTCATATTTTCTTAAATCCAAACTAAATGAATACTATTGAGGCTAATAAGAATGCCCAAGAAACATTAAATTAATTTTATGTAGCCTAACACAATTGTAAATATTGTTAACCATAAAATACAAGCATAATATACAAGTGCAGTATACACAATCACAGTATTCAACGGTTTCCATGCTTACAGAATCATGGTCTTCAATCAATACATTTAATACAAGTTATGCATTATTCGCATAATTTATCCTCATTTAGGGCAGGTACATAACAAAGGATGCATCCTTGTTGGGGGCTGATGGAAAATATAGTCACAATATAGCTCAGTATAAAGAAGATGTGTGCCACTATCAGTAGTATGATGCAGAAAAGTTTAAATCGGTATATAATCCAACAAGGATTGGAAATATTGATCGTAAAACCTCCCCAAAAAAAGTTCGCAATGATCCAAGATTTATTTTTACGTTTTGTTTTTACAATCATAATTTCCAATACCTATGATATATACCTTATAAACTTGTGGAGTACTGTATATTATATATTTACATTTATTCGATATGAATACTATGAAATTGCATATTACTACTGTGGACTGATTGTTGTTTGTACTATCTTCAAACTATGTAACTATGTACACGGATATATATATATTTTTTGGCAATTTCTGTACATCTCAGATCCTACTCTTCCAAGAATATTCCCTTATATAGCTAAACCCTCCGGTTATAGAGTATACTTCTCAAAGCTCAATCATATTTTGTTCGCAACACTGCTTTGTTGATCACCATGCAAACAGCAAATAATTATTCTATGTCCATGACTCCCCGCAATGATTTTTGATTGAATTGATGTTTTACGTCGCGGCGGGAATATCTCACCCATAGGCGACGCCTACCCCAATGAAAACTGGCATCAGAAACGGTAAAACATTCAGACATCGTTCTATATAATAACTGAAATGTAAATACTGTACCGCTCACAATAAATCAGCTTCTTTCACCATAAAACAGCTTCTTTCACTATAAATCAGCTTCTTTCACCATAAATCAGCTTCTTTCACCATAAATCAGCTTAATAGAACAAAGCATCTACAACATCATAGACATTGCAAATTTTATGTTTTACAAAGCTGGGGGACATATTCTTGAAACTTTCTTATAAATTTCTTAGCCTAAGAACAGTTCTTAATGATTCTTATAGAATGGCTACGAATTGTTCTTAGGCTAAGAAGTTTGTAAGAACGTTTCAAGAATAGGCCCCCTGAACTATATTGCGATTGATGCAGAATTTGAATTTTCGGTCACTCACTCTATGAATGAATGATGCATATGAATGTTTTACCGTTTCTGATGTCAGTTTTCATTGGCTGGTACATGTATCTGTTGTTCTATGTCTAATTTCCGTGTTGCACTTGGGATACGACAACTATATATCTCTCTACTGGAACACGCTACTAAAACAATCGCCATGACTCGTTGGCCATTTTACATTCACAAGGCTTGTATGTATAGCACCAACATAAACTTCGTATTAAATATTTTGTCTAGTTACTTTGATTTCCATTTGATCACGTCCCTGTCGCTGCGTTTCTAGGGCAAACCATGACTGGGGACATATTTGACTATGCAATACTATGATGCACACGAGATATATAATATGGGATACAATATATATTAGTTATTATTGACAACCTGTTCCCACTGGGCCGCTATGTGACCCTTTTTGCTTGGTGTTTGTTCATCATCAGTTTTTCCGTTTGCAGTTGCCTCCCTTGGACTATTGTTGGGACTTGCAACTTCTCCCTTATTTCTTTGTTTCCTGCAAGGAAAACATGGGTGTTTTTTTGTTAACAACTATTTTTAATTTGTGTCAACAAATACAATGTACAAATACTCTGATAAAATGTTTACTTAATTGTAATACTTAATTTGGTACGTGATTTGTACCAATAAACAGTCTGAAACATATTACCCTTATCATACCATACTGGAATGACAGCCCAATATCTTATACAACCCTTATGTCATGTGTCTCCCAAAAGAACCTGAAACATTTATATGACCCGTTATATCATACTAAACCAGAAATATGTCACGCGACATCATAAACCTCAGCATACAACTTGGGGTCAGACAAGACAGTTACAATAGTTGTACTTTCTTGGATTTAGGTCTGAGGAGTAGGTGGGGGTGGGAGGTTAGGAGTAGGTGGGGGTGGGAGGTTAGGAGTAGGTGGGAGGTTAGGAGTAGATGGGTGTGGGAGGTTAGGAGTAGGTGTGTGTGGGAAGTTAGGAGTAGGTGGGGGTGGGAGGTTAGGAGAAGAGATAATGTCAACTTGATCACATAACAACGGGGTAGTTTATTGGCGTTTCTACATAAAGTCGATGAGGAAAAGTTGTCGAACAGCTTCCCACTGTTTGCACACAGAGGGACATTCATCTGTGAGTAGCATTGACAACACCTTTCCTCTGCGTCAATGGGACTAATTAGCAGTGGGGTGCCCACCCTCTACAACAGTGTGCCGTCTGTACTCTCCCGTCACGACACATCTACCCTTGTGTACCATGCAGAGATTGTACAATAGGCCACACCGTAGGGTGTTAAAAGTGCTGGTTTATTCAACACAATCAACGATTTCCCAACAAATGACAATGGCGGCATCTTGCTGTGGAGACTTGGCCATCAATAATTCTAGTCGTACTTATCGAGTGTCCAGTTAATGTTAACATTGTCCTTGTGTTCAGTGTTGTGTGTCAATAGTGGTCTCTGCACAAATCTCCATTTAATATACACAGCAGTGCAATAGTGATCTGGCCAAATGTTTTACACAACATTAATCCCCATCCACAATTAACGCTCTCCCTGCTGAAGGCAACCAGAGATGCCCGAATGAGCAGTGCTTTTGCCTAATCCAGCAGAGAGAGGGTTAATGCTGTCCTCACCTCACCCTCTGTTATTAAACTTTCAAACTTAAAACTACCCCAATAAATGTTCTATCCTGTGATGTTCTATTCTAGTGATGAATTTCCTACTACTGTAAATCATGAAATTAATGCAAGCAGAATATTAATGCGAAAAATGCGACCGCCGTATTGTCACATTTAATTGCTGCGCGTTAAAGGTAAGACTTGAAGGAAAACATGTATGGAGACATGGCCGTTTTATTGGTGTCGCATTTATGTCTAAAATCTAGGTCGCATTAAATTAGTGACACATTAATTTCATGATTTACAGTATCCTAGTGATGAATTTCCTATAGGATAGTGATGAATTTCTTATCCTAGTGATGCATCGATCACACAGGAAGTCTCAAGTCTACATTACTGTCCAAAAACAAGGAATTCTCCTTTTCCCCATACAACTACCCACAAAATGATCTGGTTCACCTACCTGAGTTCATCTTCTCGTTCTCTCATCTCCCTCAGCTCGCGCTCGATCTTAGACTCCGCCGTGTTGCGACTTTCCTTATATGAAAACCCTACACCTCCTGACGACAAACCCTTCCTAGATTTCACAACGTCCGCCTTGGGTGTGGTTTTAACCCCACCTCCACCATTGGACGACTGAGCACTGTCCACATCGTCCGTAACCTCCGTCCGCGACGGCGGTACAAATCCCACGGAGACCTTCCGTGTGACAAAGTTCCTCTTGACAGTTGCATTGGCAGTCTCCTGCCCTGTGACAGCCACATACTTCATGGGTTCTATGTGGTCCTCGGATGTGGTGATGATCTTCCCTTCTTTCCTGAGGTCCAGCTCACGCTGCTTCTGTTTGATGATCTCCTGTTGGAGCCGGTTGGACGAGTACTGTTTCATCGTCCGACTGCTGTCGGCATGCGACCTTGAGAACCGTGGACCGGATGACGATGATGTCGGAGTGACTGGTGGACCGCTCCTCTGCTCGGCCCGCGGGTCCGGCATCTCCGGAAGTCCCTTGGACCGCCGCAGTTCATTCTCGCGCTCCCGAGCTAATCGTATCTCCCGTTCAATCGGCGTCTCGGGCTTGGGCCGGTATTCGTCGTAGTCCTGCGTTCCTGGCGTGTCCGAGGGCGTCCGACCCGTGCTGTGACTGGAGTCCAGGGATTCCACGGAGTCGCTCCGCTTGGACTTCTGGAGGAACGGAGACACGTCCTTCTGCCACGTCACCTGTCTGTAGGATGAAGACGATGTGTTCTTGGGTGTGGTGGCATTGGGGGTCGTTGTGGTCGACTCGGGCTTCTGCTGCTTGGGTGGAGTTGCGACCACGCCGCGGGAAAGATTCAACTTCTCCCTCTGCTGGAGTAACTCCTCCTCGCGTTCCCGGGTCTCGCGGAGTTCCCGCGCTATCCTGCTCTCCCCGTCGTGTTGGAAGGTGGAGATCGCGTCCTGGTACGAAACGTTTTTGGTCTGATTGTGATTGATGTCATTCTGTGGCTCCGCCGGGGTTGTCGGCTGTGGGGGTGATGAGGGTTCTGGTGACGGGGGTCGAGCACTGCGCCCTTTCCTCTGTTGGTGCAGCTCAGCCTCGCGTTCTCGCTGGATCCGGATTTCCCTCTCAATGATGCTCTCCGTCGACTCTGAAGTTCCATTGGTTTCTGAATTCTGGAACACAAATTATTGATATGAACATTTTGTAAATATTTGTACAATTTTTTTTTAATTGTCACTGTAGGAATATTGCATTAATATGTGACAACACAAATATTACATGTAGAAATAGATTTTATCTGGAATTTTTATTGCATCCTATAAATGAACAAAAATGTGTAGCAAATGGTTAACACAGCTCACTAAAAACACTTATTTATTAATTATTATATATATATTTTTAAATTGGGATTTATATATTGCTTGTCAGTTTAGGGTACCGGTAAGAGGAAACCTGCAACATCTGTAGCACTGAATGTTGTAGTAAATATGCAAGCAACACTTATTTAATATGACAAAAATAAATGTGGCATATAATTGGACTACATAATTTTTGGTAAATAATATATAGCCAACTACCAGACAACAAGATTACTAAATTCACCTTACCATTTCTAGGATTCTTCAAATGATAATCCCAAAGTCAATCATAGGACATTTACCGATCTAAACTTAAATGGTCAAATTATATTTAATTTACTCTAACAAACAAAACACTGGTGTTTTAAATATGGTGACTAACAAAACTGCCTGTGGAGTCTTAACAGCTCAGGAAATTCCACGTGATGATATTATCTTTCTTTTTTATTCAATGTCAGAGTGATCTATGGGTTATAATCTGGAAATTTATTGACTACGACGTCATTTAACAAACATTTGCACTGATAAGGCTAATCTGGGTTTGTAAATTGTTGAACCAATTTTCCAGCTCCGTGTTCATTTTAGCAAAGGCATTCCTAGTTTTCGTAGCAACTGTAGGGAGCGGCCATTAAAATGACATATTTAATTGCATATGCAATACCTGTAGGACAGTCTGTTGACATTACGTACAGCTCACTGTCTGTGCAGGATGTGTGTACTGCTTTAAAAAAAACATATACGTGCACTTGAACATTTGTAGATCTAAGTAGATTTTAGCTAAGATGATCCAACATTATCAGTTTTAGTAGAAGGAAATATTTATGGCGAAAGCAAACTTAAACCTCGGATTACATTTTAAAACATAAGGAAGTCTTTAAAATATCTCTTCTTTGTCAGTAAAGTATTGAAAGTAAAAATAAAAAGTAAAAATAATAAATTAATATTGGCGTTATTTCCGACCTTTGCTGTAAATATCCAGCACCAAACATGTATTACACCCAGTTTATAGTGCACACTAAAACTACATACCGGGGTATATGTATTTACTATTACCAAGAAACCATATTCACACTCATACAGATCAAAATAGAATTCTTTGAAAAAATCATATTCCATTCAACATATTCATCTAAATATTTTCATATGGTCTAGATATTTATTTTTTTCAACACTACATTCCAATATCCTGAGGTATATCAATTTACAAAACAGACAAGTAGAATAAAGAAATATATTCAGAAGAGACCCATATGATCCCACAGTTACAGTAAACATCATTCATCGTCGTAATCGCGTACACAAGTTGGTGCAACAATATGCAGCACTGACAGATTATAGCCGTCTTCCAGCCAGCGACCATCAAACATTTCCGTATGAATCAGCAATTGTATTGTAATTAATCCTCCAAGAAAAAGACATAATAAGGAAAAAATATATTGTGGAATTCCCAGCCTGATTAGTCATATAATAGGGTGTTTGATTCATGTAGCTCGAAATATATATTTTGAAATTAAATAGTTTAATAATTAAAATAAATATAAAAATTATAATAATACATTTCTTCCTTTTTTTGTTGCAATTAATAGTGAATGAGTGATGTTTTTCTTAATGTTGCAGTAGGAATCTTTCACCCATATGTGATAATTAATATTTGAGTAACAATAAAAACTTATTTTAAAAGAAAAAGCACACACAAAATCTGTAGCTATTTGAAATAAAACCATTTAAAAAATAACAACTACTATTGCCTAACTTTATAAACTAAAACATAACAAAGGGATTATGGAAAAATTGCTAAAATATATACTCAACAAAATTAATTTAGGGCCAGGAACCTTTTTGAACATTCAAATTTAGCTTTAAATAATGAAGAATTTCCAATCATCTGCATGATCCAGGTACTTTTAAAGAAATTGCAGAAGTATATATGAAGAAGAAAGGCACCAGGTTCCTCAAGCCAAGTTCCAAATTCGGTAGAAAGCTTCCCCACAAAAATCATGAATATCTGGTGACCCTTAATTTATTTTGTTGAGTATATATAATAATACACCTAGGAAATTACTTCCCGAAATCTTACTAATTATACAAACCTCAATTGTACGACTTTCCCGTGGAGGATTTCTTCTCAGATCTTTCTCCTTCTGTTCCTGTTCGCGCAACTCCTGCTGTATAATTGTCTCCCTTTTCCACATCTCCTCTCCGCGGTCTGCCTCGGTGAGTTCGTGGAACATCACCTTCGGCTCGTCCTTCACCACAGTCTCGTATATCGTCTTATCCACCTTCCCCTTCTGTCGTTCTATCATATTCTTCCTTTCTTCCTGCTCTCTCTTCAGGCTCTCCTCCCTCTCCACGTTGAGCCGAATTTCCCGCTCGATGGCGCTCTCGGTCGTGGTGTTGGCGCTTGTGTCGGCCATGTTGGATTCGTCGATATCGACCCGTTCGACGTCGATGTTCAACGACTTCCTCTTGTTCGGGAAGTCGACTTCCCAATGGCGGACTCCGTTTCCGGTCGTTTCCTTCTTGCTGCTGCTGCTGCTTCCGACGTCCGGCTTCTCCAGTAAAGGAGTTAGAATTGTCTCCCACTGCTGTCTCGTGGACGAAAGATTTCGGATGGACTCGCGGTTCACCTCCTCAGTTGTATCCCCTTCCGGGACCACGTTCTCGCTGTAGAGGTTGATGGTGTTCTGACCGGTCCACGAGATGTCTGGCGACACGTCTTGATTCTCTACCAGCTCCCAGTGGTTCTTAGACCCGGGGTCCTCTACCTCTGGCGATTCTACAACACAAAAGAACCAGAAATAAATAATTGTACTTGTATCCCAAAAGAATAACAAGCAAAGAAAAGATTATTTGGCCATTCTGGAAAACAAACAAGCTAGAAATAAATAATCATACATTTACATCCCAACAGAATAAGAAGCGAAACATTTTCACCTATCCTTTCTGGAAAGCAAAGGAACCAGAAATGAATAATCATATTGTAATCATATTTACATCCCAATAGAATAACAAGTAAACAAATATTCTCTGGCCATTCTGAAAAACAAAGTAGGCAGAAAGAAATATTCCTGAATCAAAGAAACCGTAAATAAATAAATGAACACATTTACATCCCAACAGAATACCAAGTAAGCTGGTTACGAAAAGTGGACCAAGAAAAAAATATGTTGGGTCACAATCTCAAACCGTAGAAGTTCTTTGCTGAAAAAACCCACTATCCATTTGAACATTAACCCCTTTGCCGATATACTAAGTATTGCACAAAGATTTGTAGCATCAAATATAGAGCTAAATAACCTTAAAGGAGAAAATGTCTCTCCTGATTTTCTATTTCTATGAATACTTATGACAAAACACACACTGGATATCCACTTAATTCCCCAGAATAGCCAACGTTCACAACTTACGTATTTTCGCCAGAAAAACAAAAGTCTTGACTTTTGCCTACAGCAGCACTTGCGCACCAGGAAACCCGTTTAATCCCAGTAGCCTCAAAATATTTGCCAGGAAAATTATTAGTTTGTAGTCAAAAGTACTAACCATAAACAAGCACCAAACAATCTCTGATCACACCAAATGCACAAGTTCGCAGTCAATAGTATATGTTATTAACCATAAATACGCACCAAAAATGCTCCGATCAAAATAAATTGATGATATCCATCTGAGTACTAGCGCATTACTACAAAAAGCTTTTCCTCAAACGACACCAGAGAAAGCTTTTCCTTCTTCCTCTTCCCTGAGAAGTGTAACACAGCCCGTTGTTAAACTGCCGATAACCGATACACGCAATAGATTAATATTTACCAGGTCTGATCACCAGATATTCGCAAATCATGAAATTGTCATGATGTTCAAACAGTAACATCCCTTTGAGATTACGGCATTATCGACTTGTGCATGAAATGCAATCACACGGAACCGCACTGTTACATAGAACTGCATAGAACCACAGTATCACTACGTTAGCTGATTGAATATTATATTAACACCATTCCCCAGAATGTGAAACAAGAGCATTTCTAGATTGCCTCCTAACTCTAGATATGTGTATTCACAAATATTACACTTAGAAAAACATTAACATTTGTGATCATATTTCTGTTTCCAATTATATTAGAATCAAATTTCCATGTATGGACTTTAAACTATGAACATTTCCAATTTCTTTGGGATATCTGGTTCCGATGTATTATCGAAATGGAAATATCTTCACCAGATTCGTGTCCAAACTCATGAAGTCACATTCAGAGGTACTAAAGAAAATTATGATTTTTTTTTAAGGGTTAACAATCTGGCCCCAGTTACAAAGAACAGTCATAGAACTACAAGAGTTCATGTTAACTCTAGACTACAAGAGTTCATGTTAACTCCACATTAACATATTGGCATTACGACTCTGACTCTCGCAGCCGACAATTGTTCTGTGAAACAGGGTTCTGGATTTGCTCTACTAACCTTCTCCTTACTCCAGGCATATAGTAATTATTATTAACCCAGCAGAAAAGGGGTTAATATAAACAGCCATATAAGACAATAAATGACCATACATTTTATCACAAATCGTCTCAAAATAAGTCTTTCAAACTACTTAAACTTTCTGCGAAATTGGAAGGTGAAATAATTGCAACCAGTAGGTTTAGTTGCCGCCTTTAAAACAAACTTTACCTGTGCCGTTCACTGTTATGACTGTACACTGAACAGCCCTGGTATAGAAATAGGTCTGCCTGACTAACAGTACCAATGTGTGCATAGGCAGATTTATTGTGTAACCCACCTGTCTCCATAACAACATAGACAGGATATACGGTAACCAGTGCTCTGACATAAAAACACTGTAAAAGATTGGGTAACCCAGTTACGAGTAAGTCAGAACGTGGCATGGGTAACCCCCACCTGCCTTCATAATAACATTGACAGAAATTGGGTAACAGGCTTGCTGCCATAATGGTGACAAAAATATGGTAACAAGCCTCCAGAGTGAAAAATTGGCCGCCATGTGACAAATTGGGTAACCAATGTTCATATCAACAGCGATAGAAACAGTAACAAGCCTGCTATCATAACAACCATGACCAAAAATGTTTTTTCTTTTAAATTTTATTTTATTTTATTATTTTTAATTGGGGTTTAAAGTCGCTTTCTAGAATTTTTCACTAATATCACGACTTGTCAGTTTAGGGCAGCCGAAAATGGGTAACAAGCCTCTATAACAGCAGCATCTGCCCCACAGAGTGATCTTCTTGAAATGTCTTTGCACCACTTATGACTATGATAACCCTAAAGAGTATGAGTTGTCAGTAGAGGGTGTCATAACATTGACAAATCTTGTAGCTAACATCCATAACCAACAGTGATAAAACCAGCCTGCCCAAAATGGTCAACCACAAATAAAATAAAACAACTTTCTGCCATAAGAATAGTGACAGGAATTTTGGTACCCAAACAGCCTGCTGCAATAACAATGACGACCAAAATAAAATGGATAACTAGCCTCCATAACAACTACAGACGGAAAATGGATAACCATCTTGCTGCCATAACAACAATGACCATGAACATACTTACATACACCAACAATATTCAATAACTACATAATCGGCCGACCGGTAACAGCGATGAAATGATAGCTTTAGCTCCAATTAACTTACCCACATAGCCAGTCATTGGCACGCAGTGACCTCCCCTGATTGTCAACAGTGTGTTGTCGGTAATTTGTCCCTTACGATAACGAACTGAGCCAGGTAGATTAATATGAATTATTGATCGTGTGTACGACTGGCTTGAGTAAGACCATGTCAACGTACTAGTTATATCAGCTGCAGGCATGTATGCAAGTTATCCTCGTATATCATGGAGGTATTCTCGTACAAAGGTATTCTCAGTATTTGAAGATTTCTGTTTTTCTAGACTGAGTAGGATTTGTAACTTGTTAATCTGTGCTTAAATATTATTTATTTTCAAAATAATTTACGAATTTAGTTCATAGGACAAGTGAGTTTTCTAACATGTGTATTCAGCTTTTAAAAATATTTTGTTTCATGTGAGATCATGGCTGTCGATATTTTAGCTGAAGTAATCAACTTATTTTCATCAGAAAAAAAAGATGAATGTGTTCCTGTGATTACAATTATCCAAAGACCATCCCCAAAAAAATGCTTTCAGAATATGCCAATTTTTCAATCTGATATTGATAGTATGAAATAGAGAATACTAAACATACAAATACGTGTACAATCAAAGTGGGTTTTTTTATCCAAGAATATGTCAGCTTTTCAAACTGTTACTACATTCCATGCACAAAATAAAAATATGTACAGTTCCCATGTTTATCTGGTGAAAGTGAAAAACTTGAGAATTTCAGTAACTTTCCTTAATGAAATTAACGGCGAAATGTACATACCTGTCACAAACAACACTTTCCCCACGACTGACAAGAAATCTAAACTTTAATGCATGCTAAGTCAGAAATACAGAACATTAATTAACTCTCTCCATGCTGGAGGCAACCAGAGATGCACTTAGAGCAGTTCCTGTACCTAATCCAGCAGGGAGAGGGTTAAAGTAGAAACGAAACATTAACTACACGTATTTTGAGACAGAATTCAATAGAAATACATCATACTTAATCACACCATACTTAAAATCTATATGGCTGCAAGCAGCTTTAGCTTTAGCTGCAATCTACGTGGCTGCAAGCATTACTTGAAGAGATAAATCATCTCGTCTCTAATTGGGATGTACTGCTGTTACGTTAAGAGAATTTCTGAACTGAGATATATAATTTCTGAACTGAGATATATAATTTTCTTAATATGAACTCCACTATTAACATTAGAGAATTTCTGAAATGAGATACATGTATAATTTCCTTTATATTATCACCACCAGGAAAATACTGTCATATATCCAAGGGGTTGTGTGTCTGTCTGACTTTGCTTATCTGCTCCACTAGACAAGGATAATGCACAGACCAGAACCCTGACTAATTCCGGGGTTTCAACGTACCCCTGTCTGTGACCCCCTCAATGAACCCAGGACTTATATATACCCACAGATACTTACGAATCGATCAATTCAGATTACAGGGTATTTTCCTCCCTTTTGTCCTCGTGGAAACTCTACACATGGCATTTTCTATGGCTGTGGAAACATATCTCAATGAGAACGGCTTTTGTTTTGGGTAAAATGAATGCCAGTGTGAAGAAAACTGTTTATAAAGTCTGAGAAATGTGTTTGTGTTTCTAATCCCAGGGTAGTTAATACGTTGGTGAACTTATGGAATGGGGGTTAATTTCTAGAACCCCAGGTGTGATTTCCCATAGAGGATAAGTGTAGCCATGGGGAGAGATAACACCTCCACCCCCATACCTCCATAAATATAATTCATCATGAAAATTGGTGAGAAATACGTAAAATTCATCATGAAAAGGGTTAAAGTAATGTATAATTCATCATGAAAATGGTTACGAAATATATAATTCACCATGAAAATGGTTAAGAAATACAAACAGCTGAGTCTTGTCTGAAATTACTGAACTCATCCAACACATTCTTTGAAGCACAAACCAGTCATCCGAGACTTCCTTGGGTGTGTACAAACAGACAACCACAAGACTCATTCAGTTAACACATGTGCTGCATTGTGTACATGTAGTATGTGTCCTCGTTCACATATCTGTACCGGCTTATTAAGGTTTCTTCAATATTTAATGTCACGGAATAGGTATTTATAAATAACCGCAGATATGACCTACTTATTTGGTCCTGGTTCCTCGTGTCTCACTACGAGAGTATATATTTCTGAAAGAATGCTGTTCGTCCAACCGTGATTAATCATGCGGATACGTACATGTATGTACCTGTTAATTATGTACGTATTCACACTAGCTGGGCGAGAAGTCCAAACCCAATATGTCAGTCCAAATCATTTATATCCTCTCTTAATTTATAATTAATACGTATCTACATCTACCGTTTAATTTCTAAATGTAACAATCGATTTATTATATATTTTTTTTTTTATTGCTTTTTTTACAAGTTGTTTCACCATACATTTTTTTAATCTGAATTAATGTAGAGATTTAGATCTAGTATGACAAGAGTGAGCAAATTATTATTTAATTGTTTTATGTCATAGTAGAACCTTTCACCAATACATGACAAAATTATGCCTAGAACAAATATGAAAAAAATATTAAAAAACAACAAATTGTGTATACATACCGGGTATATATATCTATCGAATTCAGGAAAATAATTAATAAATCTCATAAGTAATAATAATACATTCTACGTAAATATGACTAATTTCTTACCTGTTCAAGTCATATACGTATACGTATACCTATATACATGTACCAATATACCAGTGTACAGCACTGACTACGGTATACTTCCTTCAACTACCATAAGCATATTGACAATCTCCACACGTGTTCACGTATTATCACAAATAGGCTGGGCACATGACGTCACTTCCACGGGCAGATCAATGCACCAGCTATAAGCAAATACACACAGACAGTTCCCGTGCTATGTATTATGCAGGTCCAGTCTCTGCAATATACGGCTTGGTGGAACAAAATAAAAACCGCCTACATTAATTTTATGATTCACGTCGCCAAGTTGTCATCATAAATGGACATTACATTTTTCGACTGGCTTAGTTATTCCAGTCTATTTATAAAAAAAAAGCCTTGTGATTATATGCAGTGTGTGGGTTTATTTTAAGAATGTTTGTAATAATCTAGTTTGCTATAATTATTGCAGTCTATTTTAAGAATCTTTGTATGTATTGTTATTTAATTATTTAAGTTTATTTTAAGAATCTTTTAAATTTCGAAATGTTTTATTACTTAATTACTTCAGACTATTTTTAATAACGTCGGCTGACAATATTGATTGATTGATCTATTTAACCTCTAAGCATTTAAATAGCTTCTCCTTGAATATCAAAGTAAACAAACATAAATCATATTTCATATGTATACGCTCGTTCTAGACATGCTAGATATCAATAAGGATATATGATCGATAAACCCATGCTAAATAACCTTGAACATGTCACCATATCATAAACACGAATGATTTTCCTTGTTCTGGGTTTTCTTGATTTTCTACGCCTGCACTAACAATATCCATTTTAACTTTGCTGAATATCTTAACCTCTAATAATATGAACATTTATATTGCACCAAATCCACACTCTAAAGCACTACACTATTACCCCAGTCAAAGGATCAATGTGCACTCAGTTCACCTTCTCAACTCCCTGGGAGTAAATATACAACCCAAGCTGCCAATTCAAGTATTAAAATGTAAATATTATGGCTCTGTAGGAAATGAATTAATATGAAAAGCCTATTGCTAAAAAAAATGTTTTGAATGTTTGACCCATATGGAGATGAACAGCAGTCTATCAATTCTAGTCAATCCTACACAAATCCGTCTCTCTTCATTAGTCAAATGTACGTACTTCACACAGAACGTTTTCCTCCAACCGGAGATCATCTCTTCTAACGGAAACTACAATTTTTAGTAGATTTTGAGCTTTGTGGAGAGGTAAAGTTACACACTACCTTGAGATCCTGGTTGGAGTCAGATAAAGGATATGACTCAAAGCTCTATGTTATCTCGATTGCAAACCGACGCCCCATTCAGGTGTTATAACAGTTGTAGAGGTGGGCCATGCAATCTTTGTTCCGAATTTGTATGAGTAATATCTTCAATATAAACATTCTAATAAATATTTGAAGTCTATCGTCGACTTTCAATATGTGCACATATTTGAATTAAATGTAATCACATTTCTGTACATATACAAAATTGTTACTGATTGCTGTATGAAAATATTGAGATGAGTTCCATTTTAGATAAACCTTGAGATAGTTAACCCTTAACCTATTTCTGTAAGGTCATCATAACATGAATCTAGTTGAACAAGTGCATCCCATGCATATCAATATACATTTATTTCCTTCCTTCGTTCATTTACCAATTCTTTTCTGATTTGCTTCCACATGAATTCTTCCTACCTGACCGTCCATAATTACCTTGCGAAACAGGAAATTACCTGATTTGCAATCAACATACCTGTCCCACCCTTACTCCTAACGCAGTATGTAGCCCATGGGGCTGAGTGTCATGAATCATCTCGAAAAGCTGAACATTAACCCCTTAGGGTCTACGGTCACATATAGGCCACTTATAGTAATCCATCTCCGTGAATAGCACTGTGTAAATTATTAGTCCTCATTCCCTGGATGGAGAGGTATCAGAGCTTTGATGTGAACTGAACTGTTCTCAAATGCCCTGTAGGTGTGAACTGAACTGTTCTCAAATGCCCTGTAGATGTGAACTGAACTGTTCTCAAATGCCCTGTAGGTGTGAACTGAACTGTTCTCGAATGCCCTGTAGATGTGAACTGAACTGTTTTCAAATACCCTGTAGATGTGAAAACATTCATAGCGGTGGGATTGTCTTTGTGAGATCAGATTGCCTTCATTGGTGTCAAATGGCCTTCATGGGAGCACAGATTACCTTCATGGAGCACAGATTACCTTCATGAGATCAAATTGTCTTTATGGAGTCAGACTGCCTTCATTAGATTGTCTTCATTAGGTCAGATTGCCTTCATGAAGTCAGATTGCCTTCATGAAGTCAGATTGTCTTCATGAAGTCAGATTTCCTCCATGAGGTCAGATTGCCTTCATGAGGTCAAACTATCTTCACGGTCCAATTGCTTTCACAAGGTCAGACTATCTGCAATGATCCAGATTGCTTTATGAGATTGCCTTTAGGTAATCAGTTAGCCTTCATGAGGGTCAACTTGTCTTCATGGGGGTGGCAGTTTACCTCCAAGTATAGGTCAGATTATCTGCAATGATCCAGATTGTGAGATGCCTTTGGGCGATCAGTTGGCCTTCTAGCATGAAGGTCAAATTGTCTCCATCAGATTAACTGACAGAGAATATAGTAACTGGTTGACTTGTAGTTATAGTTGATTCTTCAAATATTCAAAACAAGAATTCTCGCCCAAAATAAAGACGCTACAAGGCCTCTCGCCACTCAGGATGGAGGGATACAAGAACAGAGTTCAGAGGGTTTGCGGTGAGGTCGCAAATCTCGCTGCACAATGCTAATATCCTCCACTCTAACAAAACAAGCCTGTGCAAATTGGAGACACCGATGGGTCAAGAACCGAGTCTACTGACAACTTTTCACATTGCCATGTCAAGTAACTGTTAAACACCAGCTGTCGAGAAAAAGAAACATTGCCCAAAGTCTGATTTATGCATTTTTCTCATATACCGTAATAATGGCAGATAATGGATGAATGTAAAAAAACACAACAACATTGTATGATCAATCACCCATATATACAAGTATAGATATATACTTCCCAGGAGGTTGAGGTCAAATTAGTGCAAATGCTGAACATTACAATTACATTGCTATTTTATTTTACTTAATATATTATTCCCATCTGATAAATATAAAAGCAGTCATAAAATAATGTATTTCCCTGTGGGTATACAAGTAATGAAATGTGTAAATTCTAAAGCTATTAAAAATGAAAACATATGGCTCCTTAGGGCATAATAAATCCAAATCAATCTACTGTATCATTAAATTAAATTATAATTATTTCACCACTGTTTTTGTACACGCATTACAATTTACAGCTCAATAAAACTGGCATTGCACTTTAACATATAGGTACTATCCCTTCATCAACATATTACTTCCAAAATAATAGTAGCTAATTTCAGTCAATTATATCATATTTGTTCTAGTGCAGGTGTCCTCAAAGTTAAGAATACTTTATCTGTTCTCAAAAAAATATATAGTTTATCCTCATTTTCTTTACTTCTTTATCAAAGACTTTAAAGATACAATTTACCCCAAATGTAAAAAATGTAATAAAAAAAAAGAATAAAACAAAAAAGGAAAATTGAAATATATTGCTGCAACATCGTTAACATGGAATAAAGTTGATGGCGACCACCTTTCTCCCACCTGAGTGTCGCAGTGACCCAGAGTAGCCAATCACCTGTCAAGGCCACACCTCCCCGAGTCAATACTACAAATGCTCCCTACGTCTGGAGAGTCATGTGGGCCAAACAGGTAAAGACAACAGGCCATTTCCTATGTACTCGGCTTAACAAAGACAAACATTGTTAGCAGCCGCCTCAAAATACCTGCCAATCTCCGGCATCAGAGAAGTGGTACCACATTCTACATTCATAATTCCTACCTGACATCCAATTTAATTGTCACACCGGGATTTCTGATGGATATTAGAATTAATAAAGAAAATCGTAAAACTTCATTGAGAATATAGACTTGTACAAATGTCTTCATTGCAATCGGGCACTTATGAGAGCGCTATGGTCTGACAGTGGATGAGAGAACAATACCCAAATCCCCTTGACATTAGCATAACCCTAGACATGCGATACCTATGATAGTCGATAAATCCGAGAAACTCACTGCAGACGGACAGTCAACAAAATTCATGGTGGGAATTCAAGACACTTAACTCCTAATTTAGATAAAATTTGCTTTCAACTTCTAAGCAAATTTGACCTGAAGTAAGTCATGCGACTTTTAACCGTGGAATAAATTCATGGTCGAAAGGTATTCCGTTAGAATTCGGACAACATTTGCTTTCGAGTTAAAAAGTAAATTTGACCCGTGGTATGTTGTGCAACATTTTTTAACTGCCCATGATCATGACAAGATCACTTTGAAAACATAACAACGTGAAATGTGCAGGAATTTCCAGACTGCTCAACTACCTGTTGATAACTTTCCATTAGTAATAAAATTAATTATTTTGCCTAGTTTAACATAATTACCGGTAGTTACATACAGAAAACTATATAAGCTATAGCTTTTCCTACATCATATACAACTCACAATACCCTAAATATTACTTTTTATTATTATTATTTTAGTGTTTATTTCAAAATATTCCCACTGTGACATAAATCACAAAATAATATATTAATTACTTTGTACTTTCTCAACAACTAGCATATGCACACACTATGTATTTCACTGTACGACTGATATTATAATAATATAAAAAATGCCATTGTTAAAACAAGAACAGAACCTGTCATCTTTGTAGCCTCCATCATTGACCAATATTTGACCACGATGCGAACGGAAATTGAAGCCACACTTTTTTTGTGTATGTCAAAGTCAAATAAGTGGCAATCCTTTGCATGTGGAGATATTCCACGTTGGACCCCGATGACCACAACATTTGCACAGACTTAATTTACGCAAAAAAACACGTTCTGAAGAATTGGACTTTTAAATGGACGTTAAATGTCAGAAAGAGGTCTGAAATGGTCTGGACAGTGATGAAACATAGATACATGTACGCAAAAAGTAAAAACTTCTGGATTAAAAAGAAAATGTCTGATGTCCTTAAATCCTTGTAACATAACTTTCAAAAGAAAGGAGCTATATATCATGGCATTCATTGCATAAATGTTACTAATATATTTCTCATCTCATATCCAATCCAATTTGATACCAGCAATCATATCTATAAAATAAATGTTGTATAATAAATATCATCTATAAAAAAACTAATCAGAACATAGAAATAATCAAGACCATAGAATATTTATTACTTAACATCACTGTGTGAATCTTTTACCAAAAGAAAGATTAAAAACAAAATGTTTGTATCCAAAGTTAATAGTACATTGTCAATTACACATATTCACCATGAAAGAAATATATTAGAGCATATCACCTGTCAATGTTATCCGCAAAAACCACACTCCACCGATATATATTGTGAAACGTGTAGCTAACACTGTCAGTTTAAACTGGATTGAGTGGGATGACTGCACGATAAAAATTGGGCTGTATCATAAAGTCTCAAACAGGTGTTTAAATTTATTTGAACATCAAGCTTGTCAATGTAAATATAGGCTTAACAATGACGTAAAACAACAAAAGTAAGAACATTAAATTATCCCTCCTCACACAATATTCTCTAATCTCTAATCGTAATTTGGCCAAACCTCTAATGCATATCCATCTTCCTATCAACACGGACATCTTCAAAGTACGGTTGACTTTCATGTAGATTACGACGTTATAGACATTTACCTGTGTGACGAGTTGTGCATGTACATATCAGTGGAAATATACGCCTGTTATTCACATCATGATGTGCCGACACACCTGTCTGGAATACTGAGCATCTTGATCAGTCGTCAGCCACAGAGAATGTGACGTCATGCTTAATAGTCTTGTACATTATGTGTGGTTATAATGAACGTGGGGTCATAATGAACATGTATATTGAATGTGTACAGTAATAATGAACCACAATTTCGTACAGTGTATCAGTCAATATCCCTACAGTGTATCAGTCAATATCCCTACAGTGTATCAGTCAATATCCTACAGTGTATCAGTCAATATCCTACAGTGTATCAGTCAATATCCCTATACAGTATATCAGTCAATATCCTACAGTGTATCAGTCAATATCCTACAGTGTATCAGTCAATATCCTACAGTGTATCAGTCAATCTCCTATAGTGTATCAGTCAATATCCTACAGTGTATCAGTCAATATCCTACAGTGCATCAGTCAATATCCTACAGTGCATCAGTCAATATCCTACAGTGTATCAGTCAATATCCTACAGTGTATCAGTCAATATCCTACAGTGCATCAGTCAATATCCTACAGTGTATCAGTCAATATCCTACAGTGTATCGGTCAATATCCTACAGTGTATCAGTCAATATCCTACAGTGCATCAGTCAATATCCTACAGCCGAGGAGGCATCACGACTAAAACTGTTGGGATATTGACTGGTACACTAAGGAAAGTGTGGATGTAACTGTCTTATTATTATCTTATACCCCTTCCGGTCGAGTACTACATGGTATACAATTTAAATGTAAAATATTTGTAATTTATGAGAAAATATATCTATAACATAGTGTAAGTTTTTAATAGATCATCAACCCACCAAATCACCCATGGGGACCCTCATCCACTGTTTATGCTTTCGGATGAACAATTATTTCGTGCTGCATGTGGTTTTGTTGTAGCATGTGTACGTGATATTATAGCCACGTGACTTTCTTAAATCAGTCATAACTAGGTAAACTAATGGTCTTATCTTCAGTCAGCTATTTGGTCCCGTGGTAGAGGATGTGGAAATCAAGATTTGTTTTGAACACCAGACTGGTTCGATCCCAGGTTCAGGCACAGCTCGATGAAGGGAAAGTGTACTTGTATTTCCAATATATTCGTACACTTTCTCCGAAATGAACAAATTAATGCTTTGAAAAAGTGTATGTTCATTTTTGATATTATGTACACTTTCTCCGAAAAAGTGTAAGTGTATCCGGATATACACGTACACTTAGAACAAAAGACACCATGGCAACGAGACCGGAAGAGGGGTATAAGTGGTGATAATGTAAATGAATATTCAAACATTGTCTTGCATCAGCGTCTCAATTCTTCATATTCTTCAATATGGCAAAGAAATTACCAGAATTGATGACAAATCTATTTACATATTTTACCATCTGAATAATGCCGATGGATGACCCCATATCTAAACACTTGCAACGGATGGTACATCATTAAAAACATGATAGAAGCCACACTCAAAAATAGAATGTAAATGATTCTCTTAAAACGTTATTATTAAATGATGTCATAAATAAATTAAAATACAATCAGTAAATAGAGTGCAGCACGTGAAAATATCCTACAGGTTAGGGGTGCAACGATTCACCAGTGCATCGGTGCATCGCGATACAAAGTTTGATGATTCGCGTATCCTATCGCGAGGCTATGTATCGCTACACAATGATACAGCCATGTGGTATTTAATTTCCTGATTATCATTGAATACAAGT